>JAHIAM010001558.1:0-44832 GCA_021605205.1 Aegilops longissima
GCATTTTAGTTATTTTCTCATGAGTTGGCCTTGAGCCGAATTTATTCCCTTGTAATAAAGACTCTATATGAGAATCGATTAATGATATTCAGGTGTGATTGAACTTTGATTACTTTATCGATGTACTGTGAGTACCAGCATGATCTTGGGATGGTACAGACACAGAGATTTGACCGATTTTGGGTCAGGTCGCTACATAGGTCCAGACTTGGGTTTCTTCTCTTGATCAGCAACTTTCTTGCTGTTCTTTTTGAAGTTTCCCTTCTTCTTTCCTTTGCCCTTTTTCTTGAAACTAGTGGTCTTGTTGACCATCAACACTTGATGCTCTTTCTTGATTTCTACCTCCGCTGCTTTTAGCATCGCGAAGAGCTCAGGAATTGTCTTAGTCATCCCTTGCATATTATAGTTCATCACGAAGCTCTTGTAGCTTGGTGGCAGTGATTGGAGAATTCATCAATGACACTATCATCCGGAAGATTAACTCCCAGCTGAATTAAGTGATTGTTATACGGACATTTTGAGTATGTGCTCCTTGCAGAACTATTCTCCTCCATCTTGCAGCTATAGAACTTATTGGAGACTTCATATCTCTCAATCCGGGCATTTGCTTGAAATATTAACTTCAACTCTTGGAACATCTCATATGCTCCATAGCGTTCAAAGCGTCGTTGAAGACCGGTTCTAAGCCGTAAAGCATGGCACACTGAACTATAGAGTAGTCATCAGCTCTGCTTTGCGGACGTTCATAACTTCTGGCTCAGCATTCCGCACTGAGGCACATCACCAGCCCGGTGCTTTCCGGGGCGTAATTTTTCGTGCAGCAATGAGGATAATCCTCAAATTACGGACCCAGTCCGTGTAATTGCTACCATCATCTTTCAACTTTGCTTTCTCAAGAGCGCATTAAAATTCAACGGAACAACAGCACGAGCCATCTATCTACATTAAACATAGACAAGCAAAATACTATCGGTACTAAGTTCATGATAAATTTAAGTTCAATTAATCATATTAAAACTCCCACTTAGGCAGACATCTCTCTAGTCATCTAAGTGATCACGTGATCCAAATCAACTAAACCATGTCCGATCATCACGTGAGGCCGGAGTAGTTTCAATGGTGAACATCACTATGTTGATCATATCTACTATATGATTCACGTTCGACCTTTCGGTCTCCGTGTTCGAGGCCATATCTGTTATATGCTAGGCTCGTCAAGTTTAACTGAGTATTCCGCGTGTGCAACTGTTTTGCACCGTTGTAGATGGATGTAGAACTTATCACCCGATCATCACGTGGTGTGCAGGTACTACTGAACTTTGCAGCGGTGCATACTCGGAGAACACTTCTTGATAATTTTTAGTGAGAGATCATCTTATAATGCTACCGTCAAACAAAGCAAGATAAGATGCATAAAGGATAAACATCACATGCAATCAATATAAGTGATATGATATGGTCATCATCATCTTGTGCTTGTGATCTCCATCGCTGGCTTACCGTCATGATCACCATCGTCACCGGCGCGACACCTTGATCTCCATCGTAGCATCGTTGTCGTCTCGCCAACTATTGCTTCTCGACTATCGCTACTCCTTAGTGATAAAGTAAAGCAATTACATGGCGTTGCATTTCATACAATAAGCGACAACCATATGGCTCCTGCCGATTGCCGATAACTTCGGTTACAAAACATGATCATCTCATACAATAAAGTATAGCATCACGTCTTGACCATATCACATCACAACATGCCTGCAAAAACAAGTTAGGCGTCTTCTACTTTGTTGTTGCAAGTTTTACGTGGCTGCTACGGGCTGAGCAAGAACCGTTCTTACCTCGCATCAAAACCACAGCGATACTTCGTCAAATAGACTCCGTTTAACCTTCTCAAGGACGGGCGTAGCCACACTCGATTCAACTAAAATGAGAGAGACAGACACCCGCGGTCACCTTTAAGCAACGAGTGCTCGGGCGGTGAAACCAGTCTCAGCGTAAGCGTCTGGCGTAATGTCGGTCGGGCCGCTTCATCTCACAATACCGCTGAACCAAAGTATGACATGCTGGTAGGCGGTATGACTTGTATCATCCACAACTCACTTGTGTTCTACTCGTGCACATGACATCAAGCGCATAAAACCAGGCTCGGATGCCACTGTTGGGGAGCGTAGTAATTTCAAAATTTGTGATACAAAATACCTGCCATCGCTGGGCATGAAGTTGGCTTAGCCAATCTTGAAGCGGAGGTTGTATAAACCATTACCGTCAAAGGAGAAAACAGCTCCTGTGTTTATAATGCCGGTTTACCATGTAAACCGTGCCGGGTCATGACAAGCCCCCTGTTACTCCATGATGGGATGTTAACAGAAAAAGTCAAACCGGAAGAATCATCTCCGGATTAAAAATGGACCAAATTCCGTCAATTGACAGTTTGAACCGGTTTAAAAATGTTATCGGTTTAAGAAATGGAACAAAATCAAATAACAGTTATGAAAAATATGGAAGCAAAGGTAATGATAAAATCGTTTGCAAAAAGAGGCTTTCTTGAGCGATCGGATGGTATTACCATGGTGGAACCGACCAAGCTCCCAATAAGGTGTAGTCATGGTTCAAGTCAGCCAGGTCCCCAAGCTGAAACCGTGGCATTATGCCGATCAAGTGGCGTGGCAATGGTTCGGGTTGACCAAGCCCCAAGTGACTCTATGGCCTTAGGCCGATCAAAGGCGGATTGGTTCGAGACTTGACCATGTCCCCAAGTGATCTGGTGGCTCTCGCCTATCAAAAGGTGTTGCATTGGTTCGGACACGACCAAGCCCCCAAGTGATATCATAAAGCTTTTGAAAAGCGAACTCAGGGGGTAAACCGGAGGCCGCTTTAAAACAGAACAACTCCACGTAACCACGCATGATGTAACAGGACAGATACCCCGCTTTAGCTGAGGCTCCGGTTTATTACTTTATTCATAATATATACATTGTCATAATATGTACATAAGTAGAGTCGATGGCTCAGGTATAATAAGGCCGAAGATGAGCTATGTTCCACGGCCTGTTGGTCTCCTCCTCTGACATGCGTGAGTCTTTATGCTCTCGAACATCGATCGGATAGTACGACCGTTGTGCAGATTCTTGTCGACCACGAAAGGTCCCTCCTAAGGTGGGGATAGCTTGTGCATATCATCACGGTCTTGGATGAGCGAAGCACCAAATCTCCTTCTTGAAAAGTTCTGGTTCGACCCGCGACTATGATAACAGCGAAGATCCTGTTGGTAAATCGCCGGCGGGCAGCTGCTATGTCACGCTCTTCATCCGATCGATCAAAGCGTCCTGTCGTGTTGTCTCGTTATCCGCTTCAACATAAGCTGCCACATGAGGTGAGTCATGGCCGGATGTCAGCGGGGAGAACCGCCTCCGCTCTATAAACCATAAAGAACGGCGTGTATCCGGTGGATCTGTTAGGTGTAGTATTTATACTCCATAATGTTGGGGGCGTAGTAATTTCAAAAATTTTCCTACGATCACGCAAGACCATGGTGATGGCACAGCAACGAGAGGAGAGTGTCCGTCCACGTACCCTCGTGAGACCGAAAGCGGAGCGTTATAACAACGCGGTTGATGTAGTCGTCGTCTCACGATCCGACCGATCCAAGCACCGAGCGTCGGCACCTCCGAGTTACGCACCGTTCAGCTCGATGGCGATCCCGGACTCCGATCCAGCAAAGTGTCGGGGATGAGTTCCGTCGACGACGGCGTGGTGGCGATGTTGATGCTCCACCGACGAGAGGCTTCGCCTAAGCTCCATGACGATATGACTTCTCCGCGAGGGCTTCGCCTAAGCTCATGACGATATGACCAAGTGGAATATGGTGGAAGGGGCACCGCTGCTGCTAAGGAAAGATCCGTAGATCAACTTGTGTGTATTGGGGTGCCCCTGCCCCATATATAAAGGAGACAAGGGGAGGTGGCCGGCCCTAGGAGGCGCACAAGGAGAGTCCTACTCCCACGGGAGTAGGACTCCCCCTTCTCCTAGTTGGAGTAGGATTGGGGAGGGGAAAGGGGAAGGCGCGCCCCTCTCCTGTCCTATTCGGACTGGAAGGGGAGGGGCGCGCAGCCCACCTGGCCGGCCCTTCTCCTTCTCCCTCAAGGCCCATGAAGGCCCATATACCCCGGAAGTTCCAGTAACCCCGGTGTTAAATAACATCCTGTTTTCCTCGGAACCATTCCGAAGTCAAACATAGGCTTCCAATATATCAATCTTTATGTCTCGACCATTTGAGACTCCTCGTCATGTCCGTGATCACATCCGGGACTCGAACAACCTTGGTGCATCAATACTTATAAACTCATTATGAGCTGTCATCGAAGCGTTAAGCGTGCGGACCCTACGGGTTCGAGAACTATGTAGACATGACCTAGAACCATTCTCGGTCAATAAACAATAAGCGGAACCTGGATGCCCATATTGGTTCCTACATATTCTCTGAAGATCTTTATCGGTCAAACCGCATAACGACATCGTTTGTTCCTTTGTCATCGGTATGTTACTTACCCGAGATTCGATCGTCGGTATCCAATACCTAGTTCAATCTAGTTATCGTAAATCTCTTTACTCGTTAAGTAATACATCATCTCACAACTAACTCATTAGTTGTAATGCTTGCAAGGCTTAGGTGATGTGCATTACCGAGAAGGCTGGAGATACCTCTCCAGACAATCGAGTGACAAAACCTAATCTCGAAATCGCCAACCCAACAAGTACCTTTGGAGACACCCGTAGTACTCCTTTATAATCACCCGATTCGTTGTGGCGTTTGGTAGTACCAAAGTGTTCCTCCGTAAGCAGGAGTTGCATAATCTCATAGTTATAGGAACATGTATGGGTCATGAAGAAAGCATTAACATACTAAGCGATCAAGTGTTAAGCTAACGGAATGGGTCATGTCAATCAGATCATTCAACTAATGATGTGACCTTGTTAATCAAATAACAACTCCTTGTTCATGGTTAGGAAACATAACCATCTTTGATTTAACAAGCTAGTCTAGTAGAGGCATACTAGTGACATCTTGTTTGTCTATATATTCACACATGTATTATGTTTCCGGTTAATACAATTCTAGCATGAATAATAAACATTTATCATGATATAAGGAAATAAATAATAACTTTATTATTGCCTCTAGGGCATATTTCCTTCACATAACACAGACGGTAGCTCTTCTACCCAACAACCTGGTGTCCTCTGCAAAGGGACCATAAGCGGGGCTTGATGCCTCTCAAGATCTCTTGATTGGCTCTTTCCGCTTGACCATTGGACTGTGGGTGAGCTCTTGAAGAAAGCGTCAAGCGGATGTGCTCACGTTCGCGAGAACTCCTTCATGGCACCTTTGGACAAATTGGTACCATTATACTGTGATGATATTGTGTGGAAAACCAGACCGGAAAATCACCTTTTGATGGCCCGAACGCCGTGGCGCATCACACTTGCTAACAGGTTACGCCTCTACCCACTTTGTAAATTTATCCACCGCCACCAGCAGGTGGGTCTTCTTAATCCTTGGACCTTTGAAAGGTCCAACCATATCCAACCCCAAGTCGCAGCGGCCAAGTAATTGGAATCATCCTCAATTCTTGGGCGGCACATGAGCACGTCTAGAAAAATTTGGCAACCATCACATCGTCGACAAGATCTTCCGCATTAGCATGGGCAGTCAACCAATAGAAAAGCGTGGCGGGCGCTTTAGCCACCAAGGATTTTGAACCGTGGTGACCACAATCTCCTTCGTGGATCTCCGCAATATTTCACAGCCTTCCTCGGGGACACACAGCGTGAAAGCATACGACACACTACAATGATGCAACTCGCCATTAACAATGGTCATAGACTTAGATCGCGAACTATCTGCCGGGCCAGCGTCTCATCTTACGGTAACTTCGCCCGGCTCATGTGCGCCGGATAACGAGGCGTCAATCCGGAATAGCGTGCGAGCTGCCACCAATTGAGCCTCCGGATCAGGAATAGCCAAGTCCGCTTCACCGGGGAGCTTGGTAGCGGGTTGTGCGATCGTCAAGAAAAACATTAGGCGGGACGGTTTGCGTTGAGAGCCCAACCGCTTAAAGCGTTCGCCGCTTCATTCTTCGGACGGTCCACGTGGTCCACGATAGCCCTTGAAATGACCTGCGACAACATCCACCTCATGACGATATGCAGCCATGAGTGGGTCCTTTGAATCCCAAGTGCGGACACTGTTGAGCCACTAGGTCCGAGTCACGAAGCACTTAACCCGGCTTAGATTCATCTCCTTAGCCATCCGAAGACCATGGAGCAAGGCTTCATACTCAGCTGCATTGTTAGTACAAGGGAACATTAAGCGGAGAGCGTAACAAAACTTGTCACCTCGTGGGGAAGTTAATCGACTCCATCCCGAGCCCTCAACTGCTGGATCCGTCAAAATGGATGGTCCAATATGTATGATCCGGTTTTCTTCAGCGCTTGCAACTCCATCCAATCATTAATGAAATCCACAAGTGCTTGAGACTTCACCGCCGTCAAGAGGCACGTACTTCAAACCGTGCGGCCCAAGCTCTATAGCCCACTTTGCAATCCGGCGATCGCTTCCGGTTCATGTATGATATCACCTAAGGAGGCGGAACCGACCACCGTGATGGGGTGCCCTTGAAATCTGCTTCATTTCCGACTTGCCATAAAAACTCTATACACCAGCCGCCAATGCGGATACCTTTGCTTGGATTCAATAAGCACCTCGCTGATATAATAAACGGACGTTGAACGGATGCTCCTTACCTGCCTCCTTCCGCTCTACCACAATGGCCACGACCACCGCTACAGGCGTTAGCAGCAACATATAGCGAAGCGGCTCCTTGTCGATGGGGAGCGGCGAGTACAAAGCGGGTTGGCCAATTGCCGCTTTAAATCCTCAACACTTCATCAGCGGCTGGACTCCAGACAAACTGATCTATCTTCTTGTCACATCCCTAGAATTGCTTGACATTAGTTGCATTAAGGCATTCATGTCATCATGTTAATTTCCATGAAAATTGAAATGGGGATTTGTGAAACCCTCAGAATCACTTTTGAAATGACCTAAATAAAATCGCTCCAAAAGGTCCAAGAAAATGCTCATGTGGCCCTCTGAAAATATTGGACGAGTTAACAATCTAACCAATATTTTCAGGATCTCATAAGTAATTATTTTGGGCATTTGGAATTATCTGATAAATATTTGCCTTGGATATATATTGCTATGTATATAAAATATTGTCCAAAATTGTGCCCTTTTGTGGAGGAGCTGCGGAATAATATAGTAAGCTCTGCAAAAATTGGCATGATTAAATAAATTGATTTAGTATTTTATTTAAATCAAAACAAATGTCGAAAAATAGAAAAGGAAACGAAATAGATAAAGCCTTACAGCTTACGGCGCCTAGCCCTGTCTTGGCCACACTGCGGCCTGGCCGGCCCAGCTGGCCAGCCCAGCCCACCACCGCCTCCTCCCTGTCGCCTTCCTCCTCTGCCGGGAGGGCAGGCGTGTGCCCGGCAGCCGCACAGCTGCCGCGCTCCACGCAGCAGCTCCTGCCTGCGTCCCGGCGCCTCTGGGCGCCTCCCGGCGCCACGCCGCCCCTCGACCCTCTCTCACTCTCTCCGAACCCTTCCCCTCCCCTCTCTCTCTCCCTCCTGGCAAGGCCCCCGAGCCCCGCCGCCTTGCTACCGTGCCACGGCCTTCCCTCGCCTCGCCGGCGTGCCCATGGCCTCCGCCTCGGCCTACTCCTCCTCCTCACCGCTCCAGGCGTCACGGGAGGCCTGTTCGCCGTCACCGCCGTCTTCTTCCTCCTCGGCCACCGAGATCGCGGCGACCCTCCATGCCGTCACCAGCCCCCTCCCGAGCACGCCGAGGCCACCTCCGCACTCCTCGTGAGCTCCTCTTCTCTTCCCCTCACCCCGTGCGCTTGATTTCGCTCCCTAGCTAGCTGCCCCACCGAACCGAGCTCCGGCCGCCGCCATGGACGGTGAGCTCCGTGCTCCCAAGCTCCTCCACCTGCGCTCGTTGCCCTCGCGTGTTCGTAGTGATCCCAGCAACCCGTAGAGCCCATCGGCCTCGCCCGCCGTGCCCCGTAACGCCTAAAGCTTGGAACCCGAACTCCGGCGGCCGCCAAGTTCGCCGCCGGCGTCGATCCCGGCCGCCCCGAGCTCTAACCTCCCCACCAAGACCCTCAGCGCCTTCCCAGCTGTCCGTAGGTACTCTCCCCGGCCCATTTGGTGGCCGGATTGGTCATTTGCACTTGCGCCGCCGCGCCGGGTTCGCCGGCGGCTAAACGCCGGCGCCCGCTGACCCACTGACCTTTTTGACCGGGGGTTTGACCACCGGGTCAGCGACATCTGAGCCCGCCCGCTAACTAAGTCGAGTTAGCGTTAATTAGTTTAGGTTAATTAATTAGACAACGGCGTGTGGCCCCCACGTCAGGTTTGACCTGGACCGCGCCCGTTGACCGCTGACGTCACTGCGACGTCGGTGACCAATATATATTTCTAGATTTAATTTAATTCAGTTAATTTCAGAAAATATCCTAAACTTGAAAAAATCATATAAATTCAACCGTAACTCGGATGGAAATAATTTATATATGAAAATTGATCAGAAAAATATGAAGAATCTGTTTATGCCATGATCATGCATGTTTAAACAAGTTAACATCACTGAATAGGATGAATCATGATTAGGGTAATCTTAGAAATAGCATTTTGAGTTGGAATTCAACCTTGTTTGAATTCCACTCCAACTAACTTGGATTACTATTGCATTAGGTAAATTCAGTACCTTAACCTGATCATGCATCATATATGTGCATTGCATTGATTGTGTTCTCTCTTGTTGCGGTGTTTGTTCCTCCCGATGAGCGATGTCCGGCGATGATTATTCGATGACACCGATGAAGAACTATTATCTTCAGAAGTGCCAGGCAAGCAAAACCCCCCTTGTTCATTCCGATACAATCCCACTCTCTCGCTCCTGCTCTATTTTACTGCATTAGGACAACAACGACTCATGTGTTACTTGCTGCGGTAGCTGAACCCCTTGATCCTTTGCATGACCTGTCATTCCACAGTAATTAGATGAAACCCACTAGCATGAGTAGGAGTTGTTTGAGCCCATGTTGTGCCTACTCATTTATGCTTGTTGTCATGCCTGCTACTGCTTAGAGTTGAGTCGGGTCTGATTCATCGGGAATGAATTGGAATTGTTATGAACATGTCCTATTGTGTGTGAGCTAAGTGTGTGAACACGATTTGGTAAAGGTAGCGGTGAGAGGCCATGTAGGAGTACATGGTGGGTTGTCTCATTGCAGCCGTCCTCAGGAACTGAGTTCTGTGTTTGTGATCCATGATACAGTTACTACCACGCATTGGGCCCGAAACCAATGGACCCTCTCGGCTTCTTGACCACCCTTGTCCTCGGTCAAGGAGTTGCAAGTAGTTTCGGTGTTTATAGCATCTTTGGGGCCGCACATAGCGCTGACCTTAGGGGTGGGTTGTGTTGCGGTAGGCACCGTGGGTTGGTGTACCGAGTGCCCGTTTGGTATCTCGGGAACCCTGCACACATCGTTCGGGGCTGTATGGGAAAC
Organism: Aegilops longissima; assembly: GCA_021605205.1. NCBI lineage: Eukaryota > Viridiplantae > Streptophyta > Magnoliopsida > Poales > Poaceae > Aegilops > Aegilops longissima. The sequence goes on from JAHIAM010001558.1 coordinate 9,642, forward strand.
CTCGGCGGACTCCTGCGGATGGAACCGAATAGGCGATAAACCTGGACTAGGGACTTGAGTGTTTAGGTAGGCTGTGGCCGACACCCACGTTGGGCTTCCGCTTGAAGGTTGCGAGTACATGTCGTGTAAGCGGCGGTAAGTGGTGAGCGCGTGTGAAGAAGTACACCCTGCGGGGTTTAATATGATCTATTGAATAGCCGTGTCCGGAAAAGGACTTGGGTTGCCTATATCAGTTCATAGACAAGTGAAAGTGGATACTCTAAAATCGCAAGATAAGCGTGAGTGCTATGGATGGCGTCTCTCGTAGGGAGGCGGGGGCGGATCCATAGTGGTGTATTGATATGGTGAATATGTGGACTCGTGCGCCACCCAAAAGAGTTACTTGCGGTCGTAGTTCGGGATAGCCACCGAGTCAAAGCTGGCTTGCTGCGGTCAAACTCCACCACCCCTTTTGATAATGATGCATATGTAGTTAGTTCGATGTAAGTCTTGCTGAGTACAATTGTACTCACGTTTGCCTATTCTATGTTTTGCGAGAGGCGTCGGTCTCGCTAGTAGTTCCGCTTGGACTTGACGTTTAGCTTGTTACCTCAGCTACGATCTTGTGCCTCGGCAGGATTTGGTAGATAGTCGGGCTTCTCGGCCTTTTCATTTATAGTTATGCGTACCTGGACATGTTTAGCTTCGCTTGTGCTTTGACTTGTATGCTCGAGTGTTGGGTCATGAGACCCATGTTTGTAATATCTCGCTCTTGAGCCTAATGAATAATATTTTGAGTCGTAGAGTTATGTTGTGATGCCACGTCGTATTTACACATATTGAGCATATTGTGTGTATGTTTGAAATGCTTGGTATGTGTGGGATCCGACAAACTAGTTGTTTATCCTTGGCAGCCTCTCATATGGGAAATGTAGTCTCGTGCTTCGAGCGATAGTAGTCCTTCTGCCCGGTTCACGGAGTCCTGCTAGCCCACACTACTACTTGGACACTTGACTGGCGGCATGTGATTCATTTCGTTCCTATATACATCCCTTCGGGAAATGTCACACGGTGATACTTGGAGTCTGCCTAGCTGCTACTGCCGGGATACCGAGTCCTGTTAGCCAGTGCTACAGCCCAAGTTCATACGTTGATGACCGACATGCTCGAAGTGTTTCATGTATGCCTGTCCCCATAGGTTAGTGCCGCTTTGGGTTCACGACTAGCCATGTCGGCCGGGTTCTTCGTCATATGGATGCTAGCGACACTATCATATCGTGAGCCAAAAGGCATAAGCGGTCCCGGGCCATGGTAAGGCGACACCGGTGGGAATACCGTGCGTGAGGCCGCAAAGTGATATGATGTGTTACATGCTAGATCGGTGTGACCTAGGATCGGGGTCCTGACAGCGTTGGTATCAGAGCCTGACTGCCTGTAGGATTACCAAGCCAAACTGGTGAAGTTGAGTCTAGAAATGCTTTAGCTATGTAGGGAATTGATTGTGGAAGGAGCGTAAGGCTCTTTTTACTCCTTATACCTCATGGCCTTCGATCCGAGTCATCCTCTTCTCTTCTACGGGGTTTAAGAACTAGGCTTCTCATCTATCCATTAGGATGACGTGTTACTAACCCATAGACTTGTAAGATTGTTGATTTTAATCCCGATTCAGTTCTTACTACTCCCGTATGATAACCGTTGATCCTGAATCTTGCTATGATGTTGTTGAGTGGTTATGCCACCATTTCTGCAGGATGTCTCAAATCATTTTGAGCATTTACAGCCGTTATCTTGTCCGAGTCACCCAGGTCTCTAAATAGTCGATGCAATTGCAAATCCTTTCCTTACATTCGATGTCCTCTTTGGTCGAATAAGCACACTAACGGTGCGTTGGGGTAATTTATTGCCTTGACATATATGTTGGAACTACTATTATGACCCTAGGTGTTTAGGAAGTCACCTAGCAATTTAGCAATGCTTTTATATCCCCAGTGTGATGATTCTGGCCATCATTTTCGAAAGCATCCCGTGATGCCATTTAGTGGTAGGTATTCTACTCCTGGGTTGTTGAGCCCGAGATTCATCCTACTTCATGTTGTTAGTATTTGCTAGTGCCTTTAGGATATTAGTAACCTTGCGATAGTCCTCGAAGTCCGTGGTATTCTCCTTCTTCCAAATACCATGAACCGCTTATGGCAGAAGTTCTTTTGAGCCAAAAGATCACAATAAGAGTGCTCTTGAGGAGTTCTCCATTCATAATTGTGAATCTGCCAATTCCACCTTTCTGCATGGGTTATCCGGAAGAAATGTTGAGCTTGCTCGACATACTAATCTGTGCATCCACAACTCAGAAAATTATATGTTCCTTTGAGTTGTTCTCTTAGATGCCTTCTGACCTTCATCTATCAATTGATAGCCAAGGGTATGTGTGCATTTGTGTTCATCGATGCATTTTATCCTTATGGTCCGTCAAGCCATTCTATTCGGAATGACTAGGAGAAACAAACTCGATACCTCATCCATTTCTAGGATTGGGTCAAAGTAGTTGTATCCCGCAGATCAAACGCCAATTCAGCTTTTGTTCTGTTCTACCTTGAGTGTTACCATCTTTATGTCAAGAGTGTCATGGGAATTGCACTACCTCCTAGGAATTCTTGACGCAGATGATACTCTCGCTATCATTATTCATTCCTCGGTTCCGTGTTGATGTAACTGGAATGCCGGTAAATGAATTGTGATGTGTGAAATCAATACCCCGAGCAACTTGTTGCTTGGTAGTGAATGGACAATATTCTCATTCTTAGCATGTTGGTTATTAAACCATCATCCTAAGATTGATCGTGCTACCTAGTCCTTATTTATGGTGCACACCTCGATTGATGAGTTAGGATTGTGTCAAGTCCTCACTCATTTGATCATATCGTCTTGCCCTGAAAAGCAAGATTGTTCTCGAGCTTAGTAACATACGGTGGTTCGTGACTTTCCAAATATCTTCTTGGAAGTGTTACCGGGTTGTTTCGTTTGTTATGTTGAGCTCGTGATCAAGTTGGTTCCTGTGGACCACCCTTTCTCCAAGAATCTGTGTTGGATATCCCCGAGCTAGTTGGATAAGCTAGACAATAACTTGGAGAGTTGGAAGATAAAAGCTTGCCTAAACTAGTCCGATCCAAAGGGATATCCTGTGTAGTATGTGTTGAAGAAGGATGATATCTTCATCGATTGGTCCTCGTGATCGGTTGTTGGACCTATTGTCCTACCAATTCTTTGACTTGAGTATGGGCCATTGTCAAGTCAAACCAGAACTAACGATATTCGTAATGTTGTCTTACTCGTGGTTGATCCCTGAGCATACACCATTACATCTTTGGTCGACCAATACTATCACGTGTTCACATGATGGTGGAAGTCGATGATATGGAAATTCCGATGAGCTATTGTTGAGCCCATCAGTAAATTGTCTCCCCATGAGTCATGTGGAACACCAACGTAGTATTGGAAACTTGTGTAAGCATTTCTTCGTGTTTCGTTCATGAAGCATATGTTTGGATGAAAGTAGTGACTTTCTCTAATTCATGTGCATCTGGGTAAGTTGCCGCCATGAAATTGAGAAAGGTTTGTTTTGCTTCCTCTGGAATCATCCCAAGTCAGTCATGCATGTGCGAAGTATTCGTGGTGCGATAGACTGATCATCTTCATTCCATATGGATTCCATAGCACACCAAGCCAGCGATTGATTTGTTCAAGGAGAAGAAGTTCCTTCCTAAGAGCTAATCCGGACTTATGTAAGGACTTCAATATCCTCGATCATGGTTCCCAACCTGAACTTCGGTAGTGTTCTATTATAAGACTACCATGTGGTCATGCTTATGCAGGACAACATGTTCACATGTTTGTAGCAAAACCAGCTCACGTTTTGGAGCTTGCTATCGTAGTTCATATCCGAGAATCTCGCATAGCGCCATCTCGTCGAATTGTGTGGCAACCCTTTCTATCAGACATGATAAGTCTGAAATATCCTAACACCAACCAGATCTGAATCTCAGGCAGATATGATGGATGGAACATTCGAACAGTTGCATCTCGTTCCCAGCTTGCACCGTCCTTGTGCTATCTCGCTATAGACTGTCTTCTTAGCAATTCTTGTCAGGTTTATCTTCAAAGTGGACTTACCATGGGTTCCCCCACCTTCGATGATAAGCAAAATCATCCATTGCGTTGCCTTCAACAAGGTAGTCCACATCATCCATTCTAGTCCGGGTATACCATTCCTTTGCACTCCACCAAATGATCGCTTGTGATTGCCTTTGGCTGGCATAAAGAGTTCCAATGATCTATGGATCAAAAGTAATTCTTTTTGCCACTAAAGGGAATAGTTCTTGCGTCACCTTGCTCAAGGTGTCCCGTTACGGGATCATGGTAGATATTCTTTGCCACCTTGACACCATCCACCATCTTCCCAAAGCATGGAATTGTTGCCACCACTCAAACTTCGTTGTTGTTCTTCCATCCCTCTCGATGCATTTTGTGTCTCAACTCGAGATGTGACACCGTCTCAATCCGTGAGTTGATCATGTTACCTGATCTTTATTAAGATCGAATCATGTAGGGTTTCCCTTCTTTCTGTTGTCGTGTCGAGTGAAGATCCCGAAGACGTCAAGACCAAGAAGATGGAGGGAACCAACATCTTCGAGAAGGCAATTGGATCATGAAGATTGTAATAGTTTGTGACCTCCCTTTTCCTCTTACCTCACGTCTTGAATCTCGGGGCGAGATTCTTGTTTAGTGGGGGTGAGTTGTCACATCCCTAGAATTGCTTGACATTAGTTGCATTAAGGCATTCATGTCATCATGTTAATTTCCATGAAAATTGAAATGGGGATTTGTGAAACCCTCAGAATCACTTTTGGAAATGACCTAAATAAAAATCGCTCCAAAAGGTCCAAGAAAATGCTCATGTGGCCCTCTGAAAATATTGGACAGAGTTAACAATCTAACCAATATTTTCAGGATCTCATAAGTAATTATTTTGGGCATTTGGAATTATCTGATAAATATTTGCCTTGGATATATATTGCTATGTATATAAAATATTGTCCAAAATTGTGCCCTTTGTGGAGGAGCTACGGAATAATATAGTAAGCTCCTGCAAAAATTGGCATGATTAAATAAATTGATTTAGTATTTTATTTAAATCAAAACAAATGTCGAAAAATAGAAAAGGAAGCGAAATAGATAAAGCCTTACAGCTTACTCGGCGCCTAGCCCCTGTCTTTGGCCTGAAGACTGCGGGCTGGCGGCCCGGTGGCCAGCCCAGCCCACCACCGCCTCCTCCTGTCGCCTTCCTCCTCTGCCGGGAGAGGCCAGGCGTGTGCCGGCGCAGCACGCTGCGCCTTGGCCTGCCAGCAAGCTCCCGCCTGCGTCCTCGCCGCCTGGGCGCCTCCCCAGGCGCCGCCGCCCCTCGACCCTCTCTCACTCTCTCCCGAACCCTTCCCTTCCCCTCTCTCTCCCTCACGCAACCGAGCCCCACCGTCGCCGCCGCTCGCTGCTACCGTGGCCACCGGCCTTCCCTCGCCTCGCCGACGTGCCCATGGCCTCCGCCTCGGCCTACTCCTCCTCCTCACCGCTCCAGGCGTCACCGGGAGGCCTGTTCCGCCGTCACCGCCGTCTTCTTCCTCCTCGGCCACCGAGATCGCCGGCGACCCTCCCGCCGTCACCAGCCCCTCCCCGAGCACGCCGAGGCCACCTCCGCACTCCTCGTGAGCTCCTCTTCTCTTCCCCTCACCCCGTGCGCTTGATTTCGCTCCCTAGCTAGCTGCCCCACCGAACCGAGCTCCGGCCGCCGCCATGGACGGTGAGCTCCGTGCTCCCAAGCTCCTCCACCTGCGCTCGTTGCCCTCGCGTGTTCGTAGTGATCCCAGCAACCCGTAGAGCCCATCGGCCTCGCCCGCCGTGCCCATGCGCCTAAAGCTTGGAACCCGAACTCCGGCCGCCAAGTTCGCCGCCCCGGCCGATCCCGCCGCGAGCTCTAACCTCCCCACCAAGACCCTCGGCGCCTTCGGCTGTCCGTAGAGTACTCTCCGGCCCATTTGGTGGCGGATTGGTCATTGCACTTGCGCCGCCAGCTGGTTCGCCGGGCGGCTAAACGCCGCGCCTGACCCTTGACCTTTTGACCGGGGTTTGACCACCGGGTCAGCGACATGCGGGAGCCGCCTGCTAACTAAGTCGAGTTAGCGTTAATTAGTTTAGGTTAATTAATTAGACAACGACGTGTGGCCCCCACGTCGAGTTTGACCTGACCGCGCCCGTTGACGCTGACGTCACACCGGCGTCGGTGACACAATATATATTTCTAGATTTAATTTAATTCAGTTAATTTGAGAAAATATCCTAAACTTGAAAAATCATATAAATTCAACCGTAACTCGGATGGAAATAATTTATATATGAAAATTGATCAGAAAAATATGAAGAATCTGTTTATGCCATGATCATGCATGTTTAAACAAGTTAACATCACTGAATAGGATGAATCATGATTAGGGTAATCTTAGAAATAGCATTTTGAGTTGGAATTCAACCTTGTTTGAATTCCACCCAACTAACTTGGATTACTATTGCATTAGGTAAATTCAGTACCTTAACCTGATCATGCATCATATATGTGCATTGCATTGATTGTGTTCTCTCTTGTTGCGGTGTTTGTTCCTCCCGATAGCGATGTGAAGCGATGATTATTCGATGACACCGATGAAGAACTATTATCTTGAAGTGCCGGCAAGCAAAACCCCTTGTTCATTCGATACAATCCCACTCTCTCGCTCCTGCTCTATTTTACTGCATTAGGACAACAACGACTCATGTGTTACTTGCTGCGGTAGCTGAACCCTTGATCCTTTGCATGACTGTCATTCCACAATAATTAGATGAAACCCACTAGCATGAGTAGGAGTTGTTTGAGCCCATGTTGTGCCTACTCATTTATGCTTGTTGTCATGCCTGCTCTTGCTTAGAGTTGAGTCGGTCCGATTCATCGGGAATGAATTGGAATTGTTATGAACATGTCCTATTGTGTGTGAGCTAAGTGTGTGAACACGATTTGGTAAAGGTAGCGGTGAGAGGCCATGTAGGAGTACATGGTGGGTTGTCTCATTGCAGCCGTCCTCGAGGAACTGAGTTCTGTGTTTGTGATCCATGATACAGATTACTACCACGCATTGGGCCCGAAACCAATGGACCCTCTCGGCTTCTTGACCACCCTTGTCCTCGGTCAGGGAGTTGCAAGTAGTTTCGGTGTTTATAGCATATTTGGGGGCACGCATAGCTGACCTTAGGGGTGGGTTGTGTTGCGGTAGGCACTGCGGGTTGATGTACCGAGTGCCCGTTTGGTATCTCGGGAACCCTGCACACATCGTTCGGGGCTGTATGGGAAACCTCGGCGGACTCCTGCGGATGGAACCCGAATAGGCGATAAACCTGGACTAGGGACTTGAGTGTTTAGGTAGGCTGTGGCCGACACCCACGTTGGGCTTCGCTTGAAGGTTGCGAGTACATGTCGTAAACGACGGTAAGTGGTGAGCGTGTGTGAAGAAGTACACCCTGCAGGGTTTAATATGATCTATTGAATAGCCGTGTCCGCGGAAAAGGACTTCGGGTTGCCTATATCAGTTCATAGACAAGTGAAAGTGGATACTCTAAAATCGCAAGATAAGCGTGAGTGCTATGGATGGCGCTCTCGTAGGGAGACGGGGCGGATCCATAGTGGTGTATTGATATGGTGAATATGTGGACTCGTGTGCGCCACCCCAAAAGAGTTACTTGCGGTCGTAGTTCAGGATAGCCACCGAGTCAAAGCTGGCTTGCTGCGTCAAACTCCACCACCCCTTTTGATAATGATGCATATGTAGTTAGTTACGATGTAAGTCTTGCTGAGTACAATTGTACTCACGTTTGCCTATTCTATGTTTTGCAGAGAGACGTCAGTCTCGCTAGTAGTTCCGCTTGGACTTCGACGTTTAGCTTGTTACCTCAGCTACGATCTTGTGCCTCGGCAGGATTTGGTAGATAGTCAGGCTTCTCAGCCTTTTTCATTTATAGTTATCTGCACCCGGACATGTTTAGCTTCCGCTTGTGCTTTGACTTGTATGCTTTCGAGTGTTGGGTCATGAGACCCATGTTTGTAATATCTCGCTCTTGGAGCCTAATGAATAATATTTTGAGTCGTAGAGTTATGTTGTGATGCCACGTCGTATTTACACATATTGAGCATATTGTGTGTATGTTTGAAATGCTTGGTATGTGTGGGATCCGACAAACTAGTTGTTTATCCTTGGCAGCCTCTCATATGGGGAAATGTAGTCTCGTGCTTACGGCGATAGTAGTCCGCTTCTACACCGGTTCACGGAGTCCTGCTAGCCCAAACACTACTACTTGGACACTTGACTGGCGGCATGTGATTCATTTCGTTCCTATGTACATCCCCGGGAAATGTCACACGGTGATACTTGGAGTCCTGCCTAGCCTGCTACAGCCGGGATACGAGTCCTGTTAGCCAGTGCTACAGCCCAAGTTCATACGTTGATGACCGACATGCTCGAAGTGTTTCATGTATGCCTGTCCCCATAGGTTAGTGCCGCTTTGGGTTCACGACTAGCCATGTCGGCCCGGGTTCTTCGTCATATGGATGCTAGCGACACTATCATATACGTGAGCCAAAAGACGCAAACGGTCCCGGGCCATGGTAAGGCGACACCCGTGGGAATACCGTGCGTGAGGCCGCAAAGTGATATGATGTGTTACATGCTAGATCGGTGTGACCTAGGATCGGGGTCCTGACACTTCTTCAACATCTGGTACAAAGGGATGGCCTTCTCTCCGAGGCGGCTGATAAACCGGCTCAGCGCGGCAATCCGGCCCGCCAAACGCTGGACATCATTAATACACGTCGGTTTAGCTAGGGAGGTGATAGCCGTAATCTTCTCCGGATTAGCTTCAATCCCCCTGTTGGACACGAGAAAACCCAATAACTTGCCTGCCGGAACACCAAAAACACATTTGGCCGGGTAGAGCATCATCTTGTAAACCCGCAGGTTGTCAAAGGTTTCTTTCAAATCATCAATCAGTGTTTCCCTCTTCCTTGACTTAACCACAATATCATCCACATAGGCATGCACATTACGGCCGATCTGTTTATGCGAGCAATTCTGTACTAACGCCGATAAGTTGCTTGGGCTCTTGAGCCCAAAAGGCATAGACACATAGCGAAGGCTCCAAAGGGAGTGATAAGCGTTGTCTTCTCCTGGTCTTAACGCCATCTTGATCGATGATATCTAGAATCGCATCCAAAAAGCTCAAGCGCTCACAACCCGCAGATGGCATCAATAATCTGGTCAATGCGGGGAGGGCAAAAGGATCTGCTGGGCAAGCCTTGTTAAGATCTGTGTAATCCACACATCGCCAAGTGCCGTTTTCTTAAGAACCAGCACCGGATTAGCAAGCCACTGGATGGAAAACTTCAGCGATAAAGCCAGCCGCTAAGAGCACTGCCACCTCCTCTCAATGGCCTTCGCCTTTCTTCGTTAAACCGCGGAGAAACCGCTTCACCGGTTTGTACTTGGGATCAACATTAAGAGTATGCTCAGCGAGTTCCTCGGTACACCGGCATGTCGAGGGCTTCCATGCAAAATGTCCGGTTCTCACGGATGAACTTCGATGGCGCGCTTTCCTATATCGGATCCAAGTTGGCGCGATCTTTGAACTGCTTGGACGAATCGCCAGCACAAAGTCAACAAGCTTAGTCTCGGCTGCCGATTTGAATTTCAGGGCGGATCATGCTCTGTAGTTGGCTTCTTCAATGGAGTCATATCCGCCGGATCAACATTGTCCTTATAATACTTCAGCTCCTCGGTGGCACAAACCGACTCTGCGTGAGGCGCATCTCCTTCTTCACATTCCAAAGCGATATTGCGGCTCCCATGAACCGTTATTGTCCCTTGTGACCCGGCTTCTTGAGCTGCAAATATATATAACAAGGCCGTGCCATGAACTTGGCATAAGTCGGCCGCCCAAACAGGGCGTGATATGGACTTTGGATTTTCACCACTTCAAACGTCAGTGTTTCCGATCTGGAATCATATTCATCTCCAAAGGCCACCTCGAGCTATTTTACCAACGGATATGCTGACTTGCGGGTCCCACACCATGGAACCTTTGTATTGGGCGGTTTGAGATGTTTATCTATTAACCCCATACGACGGAAGGTCTCATAGTATAGGATGTTGATGCTGCTCCCTCCATCCATAAGAACCTTGGTGAACTTATAACCTCCCACCTGAGGTGCCACCACCAGGGCTAGCTGACCCGGATTGTCAACCCGGGGAGGATGATCCTCTCTACTCCATACAATGGGCTGCTCTGACCAGCGTAGGTAATGAGGCACAGCCGGTTCAACAGCGTTGACTGCCCGCTTCTGAAGCTTCCGGTCTCGCTTGTCTAAGCTAGTGGTGAAGACGTGGTACTGCCCACCATTCAACTGCTTTGGGTTGCTCTGATAACCCGACTGCTGCTGCTGCTGATTGTAACCACCTTGGTTATTCTGATTAGTCTGATTGTTCTGATTACCATTAAATCCTGAACCGGAATTTCCTCCACCGTAACCCGGCCCGGATCCTGAACCGCCGCCGGAGCCTTGATCATACCGGAAAGCATTAGAACTTTTGAACTCCTGTATAATGTAACAATCCTTCCAGAGGTGATTTCTTTGGCGCCTCCTTCGTCCCATGCTTGGACGGGGTTGATTCAGCAGATAGTTCAAGCGGTCCGGATTAGGATTAGGTGCACCACCTCGATTCGGTCGTTTACCTTTGCGCCGCTGGCCCTTGTCCTGTGCATTGGTGTTGGCTACGAAATCCATGTTGCCATTCGCTTTATGCTTGCCTCCACCATTACCTGCCGAGTGATGTTGCTGGCCTTTGGAGTTGTTGTTCTTCTTTCCCTTCCCTGTCTCGTCATCATCAGACTCGGGATCCTTGGTACTATCAGAATCAACATACTTCACTAAAGCGCCCATGAGAGTGCCCATGTCATTACAAAACCGCTTCATCGTCCCAACTTCAACTTCAAAGGCTTAAACGGCAGTTGCACTCGAGGTCAAGATCGCGAGAATCGCGTTGATCGGTCGGCGAGTGCAAGATTTCCAAAAGCGGCGTACCCAATGGGTTGTTGACTCCCCTTCACCTGGACACAAGCCGCCAAGTCCACCACGGACATGGGCTGCTTACGGTATCTTTGAAATTCGGATAAACCGGGTCCGCAATCGGGCCCATGAAGTGATAGAATTGGGTGGCAAGCTCTTCAACCAAGTACGGGCCGTACCTTCGAGCATCATGGTGAAGTACTTTGCACACGCGGCTTCATCCACATCTAGAATCTCCATGGCCATCTCATAACTCTCTATCCATGCTTCTGGAGCCAAATCGGCGGTGTAATTTGGCACCTTGCGCGGACCCTTGAAATCCTTGGGAAAGCGTACATTGCGTAAAGCGGGTACGAGGCAAGGCACCCCCAAAGAGCTAGAGGTAACCCCAGGCTCAAAGATGGTCGGATGAACCGGTGTAAGCTGATACTCCTGATGCTGCGCTACTAACTTGGCCTTCCTGCGTGCCCGGGCCCGGTCCACCACCTCCTGAGCATTGTCGAAACCACCTACCCGGTTGTTGCCACGCTGCGCACCATGCCGTGCATTACTTGATACGGCCGGTTCATCCACGTGCCTGCTATAGCTTCGGCTTGGGCGGGGGGTAGAGTGGATCCGGTCGCGGCTATACGAATACGCTTCCTGTTGGACCAAAGCTGTCCTAAGGAGCTCCTTGACCCGGCGTGTCTCTACTGCCTGTGGCGAATCGCCTTCAATTGGAATTGCCTCCAGCCGTGCCGCAGCTGCGACAAGGTTATCCATCGGGTTGGAGTAGTGACCTGGAGGTGTTTGCACAACCTGAGGCGTGCTGGCATTATGGCGAGGTAGATCTATTACGCGGGGCTGAATCGGCGCGCCCGTCCCAGGTGCTTCCGCCCGGTTTACCACCGGCGGATTACTGGTCCCCGCTCCTAGGGTGTTGAAGAGATCTCTTCCCTCGAAAACTGAAGGCAAACGGGATCTGTATTTCCTCTTCATGACTTCGTGCGACGCGTTCTGATCTGGCATGAGCCAATAAGCCTGTGCAGCCAAAGCGGCCCGCTCTGCCGCCATCCTGGCGTCTACAGCTGCCAGATCCGCTTTAGCCTGAGTGATTTGTTCCTTCACCTTCGCAATCTCCGCATTATGAGCGTCCTGGTTCGCCGGGTTAACCTCTGCCATGAGCACAACCAACGCATCGAATAGTTCTGATGAAACTTGAGCCGGCGGGCGCACAGGGCCTCCTGCCCCGGCTGCCGTCGCTGCTGTTGAACCGGCAACCATTGTCGCAACGGTCGAAGAGTGAAGCATTGCTTGTGTACCGGCCATGAATATTCCAACCCGGTTGGGCAGATCAGAGGGGTCCGGAATACTGTCACCGTCGGAACAGCCCCCAATCCGGCCATCTTGTAGCTGATATAGAGACTCAGCTTCTCCGGTCGACGACTCGTCATCAGAGCAGACGACAGTTTCGCCACCAGATTCTGATCCGTCCTCATAACTTCCTCCGTGGATGATTCCCACGAAGGCACGCTTTACGGCCGGTTTAGCCTGGGCAGATCTCGCACGCTGAGCCGTCTCGGCGAGGTCGGTGCAGATGTCCGCTCAGGCCCAGCTCACCGATCTTGCCGATGAAAGCGTGTATGCCACCAAAGGGGACCGGTACCCGTACTCAATCGAGCCGGCCTCGGGGCCCGATCTGCATCATCGATGTAGAGCTTGCCATGACGACTCTTGGTCATCCGCCCACAGCGTAGCCTTCGAGTCCTTGAACTTGCCCTCCAAGATCATCAAACCATCGTGCGATAGCCCCACGGTGGGTGCCAAGCTGTCGTGGTTTTGTCACGGCAGATGTCCTCATAAAAGGACTTAGTCGTGGAGCCATCGCTACGGGTTAACTTGAAGGGTTAAAGCGGACGCAAAGACACAAGAGTTATACTAGTTCGCCCTTCGATGAAGGTAAAAGCCTACGTCTAGTTTGTGATGGGATTGATGTGGTCTCGATGACTAGGGAGCAAATAAGCTTCGCCTAGGCCTCGAGTTGTTTTCTCTCCTTGAACGCCCGGGTCGTCCCCTTATATACACGGGTGGCGCCCGTTGGTTGAAGAGTCCCAATCTCCGGTTCATACTGTATCCGGGTTGGTCTCTCTCTATTCTAACTTACGGTACAAGTTTACATACCAGGCGGTTTACGGCTACTGAGTTCTAAACCGACTACAGGCCTTGGGCCCTTACTTTCATGCTTGGGCTTTTACATCGTTGAACTACTGATGAAGTTAACCCGGCCCAGATAGGCCGGTTTACGCCCAGTAGTAATATCCCCAACAAAACCCATAGCAGCCACGTAAAACATGCAAACAACCATTAGAGGACGTCTAACTTGTTTTTGCAGGGTATGCTATGTGATGTGATATGGCCAAAAAGAATGTGATGAATGATATGTGATGTATGAGATTGATCATGTTCTTGTAATAGGAATCACGACTTGCATGTCTATGAGTATGGCAACCGGCAGGAGCCATAGGAGTTGTCTTAATTTATTGTATGACCTGCGTGTCATTGAACAACGCCATGTAATTACTTTACTTTATTGCTAAACCATTAGCCATAGTAGTAGAAGTAATAGTTGGCGAGACAACTTCATGGAGACACGATGATGGAGATCATGATGATGGAGATCATGGTGTCATGCCGGTGACGATGATGATCATGGAGCCCCGAAGATGGAGATCAAAAGGAGCAAAATGATATTGGCCATATCATGTCACTTTTTGATTGCATGTGATGTTTATCATGTTTATGCATCTTATTTGCTTAGAACGACGGTAGTAAATAAGATGATCCCTCATTAAAATTTCAAGAAAGTGTTCCCCCTAACTGTGCACCGTTGCGAAAGTTCGTTGTTTCGAAGCACCACGTGATGATCGGGTGTGATAGATTCTAACATTCACATACAACGGGTGTAAGCCAGATTTACACACGTTAAACACTTAGGTTGACTTGACGAGCCTAGCATGTACAGACATGGCCTAAGAGCACAAGAGACCGAAAGGTCGAGCATGAGTCGTATAGAAGATACGATCAACATGAAGATGTTCACAGATGATGACTAGTCCGTCTCACGTGATGATCGGACACGGCCTAGTTGACTCGGATCATGTAATCACTTAGATGACTAGAGGGATGTCTATCTGAGCGGGAGTTCATAAGATGAACTTAATTATCCTGAACATAGTCAAAAGATCTTTGCAAATTATGTCGCAAGCTCGCGCTTTAGTTCTACTATTTAGATATGTTCCTAGAGAAAATTCAGTTGAAAGTTGATAGTAGCGATTATGCGAACTAGGTTCGTAAACTCAGGATTGTCGTCGTTGCTTCGAAGAAGGCTTATGTCCTTAATGCACCGCTCAGTGTGCTGAACCTCGAACGTTGTCTGTGGATGTTGCGAACATCTGACATGCATGTTTTGATAACTACGTGATAGTTCAGTGATGTTAAACGGTTTAGAGTTGAGGCACCGAAGACGATTTCAAAACGTCGCGAAACATATGAGATGTTTCGAGGGCTGAAATTGGGATTTCAGGCTCGTGCCCACGTCAAGAGGTATAAGACCTCCGACGAGTCTCTTAGCCTGCATACTAAGGGAGAAAAGCTCAATCGTTGAGCTTGTGCCCAGATTGTTTGAGTACCACAATCACTTGAATCGAGTGGGAGTTAATCTTTCAGATAAGATAGTGATGTTTCTCCAAAGTCATTACCACCAAGCTGCTAGAGCTTCGTGATGAACTATAACATCTCAGGGATAGACATGATGATCTTTGAAATATGCGCGATGTTTGACACCGCGAAAGTAGAAATCAAGAAGGAGCATCAATTGTTTATGGTTAATGAAACCACTAGTTTCAAGAAGGGCAAGGGCAAGAAGGGATACTTCAGCTGCTACTCTAGTGGAGAAACCCGAGGTTGAACCCAAACCCGAGACTAAGTGCTACGTAATAAGGGAGCAGATCCTTTGAAGCAGAATTACCCTAGATACTTGGTAGATGAGAAGGCTGGCAAGGTCGATAGAAGTATATTGGATATACATTATGTTAATGTGTACTTTACTAGTACTCCTAGTAGCACCAGGGTATTAGATACCGGTTCAGTTGCTAAGTGTTAGTAACTCAAAATAAAAGGCTGCGAAGTAAACGGAGACTAGCTAAAGGTGAGTGGCGATATGTGTTGGAAGTTTTTTCCAAGCTTGATGTGATCAAGCATCGCACGCCCTCTACCATCGAGATTTGTGTTAAACCTAAATAATTGTTATTTGGTGTTTGCGTTGAGCATAGACATAATTGGATTATGTCTATCGCAATACGGTTATTCATTTAAGGAGAATAATGGTTACTCTGTTTATTTGAGTAATACCTTCAATGGTCTTGCACCTAAAATGAATGGTTTATTGAATCTCGATCGTAGTGATACACATGTTCATGCCAAAAGATATAAGATAGTAGTGATAGTACCACCTACTTGTGGCACTGCCATGTAAGTTATATTGGTATAAAACGCATGAAGAAGCTCCATGTTGATGGATCTTTGGACTCACTCGTTTTCGAAAAGTTTGAGACATGCGAACCATGTCTATTGGTGTATATGCATGAAGAACCTCCATGCAAATGGACCGTTTGGACTCACTTGATTTTGAATCACTTGAGACACGCAATTCATACCACATGGGCAAGATGACTGAAAGCCTCGTTTTCAGTAAAATGGAACAAGAAAGCAACTTGTTGGAAGTAATACATTTTGATGTGTGCAGTCCAATGAGTCTTTGAGGCACGTGATGGATATCGTTATGTTCTTACTTCACGGATGATTTGAGTAGATACTGAGTATATTTACTTGATGAAACACAAGTCTGAATTATTGAATGGTTCAAGTAATTTCAGAGTGAAGTTGAAGATCATCATGACAAGAGGATAAAAGTCTATGATATGGTCGTAGAGATGAGTATCTGAGTTACGAGCTTTGGCACGCACTTAAGACATTGTGCAAATTGTTTCACAATTAATACCGCCTGGAACGCCATAGTGTGATGGTGTGTCCGAACATCATAGTTGCACCCTATTGGATATGGTGCGTGCCATGATGTCTCTTATCGAATTACCACTATCGTTCATGGGTTAGGCATTAGAGACAACTGCACTCACCTTAATAGGGCACGACGTGATTCCGTTGAGACGACACCGTTTGAACTATGGTTTGAAGAAACCTAAGTTGTCGTTTCTTAAAAGTTTGGGGTTGCGACGCTTATGTGAAAAAGTTTCAGGTTGATAAGCTCGAACCCAAAGCGGATAAATGCATCTTCATAGGACACCCAAAACGGTTGGGTATACCTCCTAATTCAGATCCGAAAGCAATAGGGATTGTTTGTTGAATCGGGTCCTTTCTCGAGGAAAAGTTTGTCTCGGAAAGTTGAGTGGGAGGATGGTGGAGACTTGATGAGGTTATTGAACTGTCACTTCAACTAGTGTGTAGCAGGGCACAGGAAGTTGTTACTGTGGCGCCTACACCAATTGAAGTAGAAGCTTATGATAGTGATCATGAAACTTCGGATCAAGTCACTACCAAACCTCGTAGGTCGACAAGGATACGTACTACTTAAGAGTGGTACGTACTCCTGTCTTGGAGGTCATGTTGCTAGACAACAATGAACCTATGAGCTATGGAGAAGTGATGGTGGGACCGGATTCAGACAAATGGCTCGAGGCCATAAAATCCGAGAGAGGATCCATGTATGAAAACAAAGTGTAGACTTTGGCAGAATTACCCGATGGTCGTAAGGATGTTGAGTACAGATGGATTTTAGAAGGAAGACGGACAATGATGGTAAGTGTCACCATTAAGAAAGCTCGACTTGTCGTTAAGATATTTTCCGACAAGTTCAAGGAGTTGACTACGATGAGACTTTCTCACTCGTAGCGATGCTAAGAGTCTGTTGGAATTATATTAGCAGTTACTACATTATTTATGAAATCTTGCAGATAGGATGTCAAAACATTGTTTCCTCGACGATTTTCTTGAGCAAAGGTTGTATGTGATACAACCAGAAGGTTTTGACAATCCTGAAAGACGCAAACAAGTATGCAAAGCTCCAGCAATCCTTCTAAGGACTGGAGTAAGCATCTTGGAGTTGGAATGTGCGCTTTGATGAGATGATCAAAGATTTTGGGTTTATACAAAGTTTATGAGAAACTTGTATTTCCAAAGAAGTGAGTGGGAGCACTATAGAATTTCTGATGAGTACATGTTGTTGACATATTGTTGATCAAAAATGATGTAGAATTTCTGGAAAGCATAAAGGGTTGTTTGAAAGGAGTTTTTCAAGGGAAAACATGGATTAAGCTGCTTGAACATTGAGCATCAAGATCTATGAGAATAGATCAAAAAAACTTAATGGTACTTTCAAATGAGCACATACCTTGACATGACCTTGAAGGTGTTCAAGATGGATCAGTCAAAGAAGGAGTTCTTGCGTGAGTTGTAAGGTATGAAGTTAAGACTTAAAAGCTCGACCACGGCAGAAGAGAGAGAAAGGACGAAGGTCGTCCCCTATGCTTTAGACGTAGGCTCTACAGTATGCTATGCTGAGTACCGCACCTGATGTGTGCCTTGCCACATGTCTGGAAAGAGGGTACGAAGGTGATCAAGGAGTGGATCACCAGACAGTGGTCAAAATTGTCCTTGGAGTAATAAGAAAACGTTTCTCGATTATGGAGGTGATAAAGAGTTCGGCGTAAAGGGTTACGTCGATGCAAGCTTTAACACCTATCCGAATGACTCTGAGTAGCAAACCGGATACGTATAGTGGAGCAACCATTTGGATTAGCTCCAAGTGGAGCGTGGAAGCAGCATTTACAATATGACCTAGAGATTTGGGAAGTACATACGGATCTGAATGTTGCAGACCCATTGACTAAAACCTCTCTCACAAGCAAAACATGATCAAACCCCAGAACTCATTGAGTCTTAATCACATGATGATGTGAACTAGTTTAGTGACACTAGTAAACTCATTGGATGTTGGTCACATGGCGATGTGACCTGTGAGTGTTAATCACATGGCAATGTGAACTAGATTATTGAATCTAGTGCAAGTGGGAGACTGTTGGAAATATGCCCTAGAGGCAATAATAAATTAGTTATTATTATTATATTTCCTTGTTCATGATGATCATTTATTATCCATGCTATAATTGTATTGATAGGAAACTCAGATACATGTGTGGATACATAGACAACACCATGTCCCTAGTAAGCCTCTAGTTGACTAGCTCGTTGATTAATAGATGGTTACGGTTTCCTGACCATGGACATTGGATGTCGTTGATAACGGGATCACATCATTAGGAGAATGATGTGATGGACAAGACCCAATCCTAAGCCTAGCACAAAGATCGTGTAGTTCGTATGCTAAAGCTTTTCTAATGTCAAGTATCATTTCCTTAGACCATGAGATTGTGCAACTCCGGATACCGTAGGAATGCTTTGGGTGTACCAAGCGTCACTGGCGTAATCGGGTGGCTATAAAGGTACACTACGGTTATCTTGAAAGTGTCATTGGGTTGGCACGAATCGAGGCGGATTTGTCACTCCGTGTAACGGAGAGGTATCTCTGGGCCCACTCGGTAGGACATCATCATAATGTGCACAATGTGACCAAGGGGTTGATCACGGGATGATGTGTTACGGAACGAGTAAAGAGACTTGCCGGTAACGAGATTGAACAAGGTATCGGGATACCGACGATCGAATCTCGGGCAAGTACTATACCGCTAGACAAAGGGAATTGAATACGGGATTGATTGAATCCTCGACATCGTGGTTCATTCGATGAGATCATCATGGAACATGTGGGAGCCAACATGGGTATCCAGATCCCGTTGTTGGTTATTGGCCGGAGAGTTGTCTCGGTCATGCCAACGTGTCTCCCGAACCCGTAGGGTCTACACATAAGGTTCGGACGACGCTAGGGTTATAAAGGAAGTTTGTATGTGGTTACCGAATGTTGTTCGGAGTCCCGGATGAGATCCCGGACGTCACGAGGAGTTCCGAATGGTCCGGAGGTAAAGATTTATATATGGTAAGTCCTGTTTTGGTCACCGGAAAAGTTTCGGGTGCTATCGGTAACGTACCGGGACCACCGAGAGGGTCCCGGGGGTCCACCAGGTGGGGCCACCGGCCCCGGAGGGCCCCATGGGCTGAAGGGGCAAGGGAACCAGCCCCGGGTGGGCTGGTGCGCCCCCCCTTGGGCCTCCCATGCACCTAGGGTTAGAAACCCTAAGGGGTGGGGGCGCCTCCACTTGGCTTGGAGGCCAAGCCACCCCTAGGGCAGCCGCCCCCCTTCCTAGATGGGATCTACAAGGGGCCTGCGCCCCGCCTAGGCCCCTATATATAGTGGAGGGGAGGGAGGGCAGCCACACCTGAGTCCCAGACGCCTCCCTCCCTCCCGTGACACCTCTTCCTCCCCGCTTGCGCTTGGCGAAGCCCTACCGGGATCCCGCTACTTCCACCACCACGCCGTCGTGCTGCTGGATCTCCATCAACCTCTCCTCCCCTTGCTGGATCAAGAAGGAGGAGATGTCTCTCCCAACCGTATGTGTGTTGAACGTGGAGGTGTCATCCGTTCAGCGCTAGGATCATCGATGATTTGGATCACGACGAGTACGACTCCATCAACCCCGTTCACTTGAACGCTTCCGCTTAGCGATATACAAGGGTATGTAGATGCACTCCCCTTCCCCTCGTTGCTAGATTACTCCATAGATTGATCTTAGTGATGCGTAGAAAATTTTAAATTTCTGCTACGTTCCCCAACAGTGGCATCATGAGCTAGGTCTATGCGTAGTTTCTATGCACGAGTAGAACACAAGTTGTTGTGGGCGTTGATTTTGTTCAATATGCTTACCGTTACTAGTCCAATCTTGTTTCGACGGTATTGTGGGATGAAGCGGCCCGGAGCGACCTTACACGTACACTTACGTGAGACAGGTTCCACCGACTGACATGCACTTGTTGCATAAGGTGGCTAGCAGGTGCCAGTCTCTCCCACTTTAGTCGGATCGGATTCGATGAAAAGGGTCCTTATGAAGGGTAAATAGCAATTGGCATATCACGCTGTGGTTTTTTCGTAGGTAAGAAACGTTCTTGCTAGAAACCCATAGCAGCCACGTAAAACATGCAAACAACCATTAGAGGACGTCTAACTTGTTTTTGCAGGGTATGCTATGTGATGTGATATGGCCAAAAAGAATGTGATGAATGATATGTGATGTATGAGATTGATCATGTTCTTGTAATAGGAATCACGACTTGCATGTCGATGAGTATGGCAACCGGCAGGAGCCATAGGAGTTGTCTTAATTTATTGTATGACCTGCGTGTCATTGAACAACGCCATGTAATTACTTTAATTTATTGCTAAACCGTTAGCCATAGTAGTAGAAGTAATAGTTGGCGAGACAACTTCATGGAGACACGATGATGGAGATCATGATGTCATGCCGGTGACGATGATGATCATGGAGCCCCGAAGATGGAGATCAAAAGGAGCAAAATGATATTGGCCATATCATGTCACTTTTTGATTGCATGTGATGTTTATCATGTTTATGCATCTTATTTGCTTAGAACGACGGTAGTAAATAAGATGATCCCTCATTAAAATTTCAAGAAAGTGTTCCCCCTAACTGTGCACCGTTGCGAAAGTTCGTTGTTTCGAAGCACCACGTGATGATCGGGTGTGATAGATTCTAACGTTCACATACAACGGGTGTAAGCCAGATTTACACACGTTAAACACTTAGGTTGACTTGACGAGCCTAGCATGTACAGACATGGCCTAAGAGCACAAGAGACCGAAAGGTCGAGCATGAGTCGTATAGAAGATACGATCAACATGAAGATGTTCACAGATGATGACTAGTCCGTCTCACGTGATGATCGGACACGGCCTAGTTGACTCGGATCATGTAATCACTTAGATGACTAGAGGGATGTCTATCTGAGCGGGAGTTCATAAGATGAACTTAATTATCCTGAACATAGTCAAAAGATCTTTGCAAATTATGTCGCAAGCTCGCGCTTTAGTTCTACTATTTAGATATGTTCCTAGAGAAAATTCAGTTGAAAGTTGATAGTAGCGATTATGCGAACTAGGTTCGTAAACTGAGGATTGTCCTCGTTGCTTCGAAGAAGGCTTATGTCCTTAATGCACCGCTCAGTGTGCTGAACCTCGAACATTGTCTGTGGATGTTGCGAACATCTGACATGCATGTTTTGATAACTACGTGATAGTTCAGTGATGTTAAACGGTTTAGAGTTGAGGCACCGAAGACGATTTCAAAACGTCGCGAAACATATGAGATGTTTCGAGGGCTGAAATTGGGATTTCAGGCTCGTGCCCACGTCAAGAGGTATAAGACCTCCGACGAGTCTCTTAGCCTGCATACTAAGGGAGAAAAGCTCAATCGTTGAGCTTGTGCCCAGATTGTCTGAGTACCACAATCACTTGAATCGAGTGGGAGTTAATCTTTCAGATAAGATAGTGATGTTTCTCCAAAGTCATTACCACCAAGCTGCTAGAGCTTCGTGATGAACTATAACATCTCAGGGATAGATATGATGATCTTTGAAATATTCGCGATGTTTGACACCGCGAAAGTAGAAATCAAGAAGGAGCATCAATTGTTTATGGTTAATGAAACCACTAGTTTCAAGAAGGGCAAGGGCAAGAAGGGATACTTCAGCTGCTACTCTAGTGGAGAAACCCGAGGTTGAACCCAAACCCGAGACTAAGTGCTTCTGTAATAAGGGGAACAGTCACTGAAGCAGAATTACCCTAGATACTTGGTAGATGAGAAGGCTGGCAAGGTCGATAGAAGTATATTGGATATACATTATGTTAATGTGTACTTTACTGGTACTCCTAGTAGCACCAGGGTATTAGATACCGGTTCAGTTGCTAAGTGTTAGTAACTCAAAATAAAAGGCTGCGAAGTAAACGGAGACTAGCTAAAGGTGAGCTGGCGATATGTGTTGGAAGTTTTTTCCAAGCTTGATGTGATCAAGCATCGCACGCTCCCTCTACCATCGAGATTTGTGTTAAACCTAAATAATTGTTATTTGGTGTTTGCGTTGAGCATAGACATAATTGGATTATGTCTATCGCAATACGGTTATTCATTTAAGGAGAATAATGGTTACTCTGTTTATTTGAGTAATACCTTCAATGGTCTTGCACCTAAAATGAATGGATTATTGAATCTCGATCGTAGTGATACACATGTTCATGCCAAAAGATATAAGATAGTAGTGATAGTACCACCTACTTGTGGCACTGCCATGTAAGTTATATTGGTATAAAACGCATGAAGAAGCTCCATGTTGATGGATCTTTGGACTCACTCGTTTTCGAAAAGTTTGAGACATGCGAACCATGTCTATTGGTGTATATGCATGAAGAACCTCCATGCAAATGGACCGTTTGGACTCACTTGATTTTGAATCACTTGAGACACATAATTCATACCACATGGGCAAGATGGTGAAAGCCTCGTTTTGGTAAAATGGAACAAGAAAGCAACTTGTTGGAAGTAATACATTTTGATGTGTGCAGTCCAATGAGTCTTTGAGGCACGTGATGGATATCGTTATGTTCTTACTTCACGGATGATTTGAGTAGATCTGAGTATATTTACTTGATGAAACACAAGTCTGAATTATTGAATGGTTCAAGTAATTTCAGAGTGAAGTTGAAGATCATCATGACAAGAGGATAAAATGTCTATGATATGGTCGTAGAGATGAGTATCTGAGTTACGAGCTTTGCACGCACTTAAGACATTGTGCAAATTGTTTCACAATTAATACCACTGAACGCACCATAGTGTGATGGTGTGTCCGAACATCATAGTTGCACCCTATTGGATATGGTGCGTGCCATGATGTCTCTTATCGAATTACCACTATTGTTCATGGGTTAGGCATTAGAGACAACTGCACTCACCTTAATAGGGCACGACGTGATTCCGTTGAGACGACACCGTTTGAACTATGGTTTGAAGAAACCTAAGTTGTCGTTTCTTAAAAGTTTGGGGTTGCGACGCTTATGTGAAAAAGTTTCAGGTTGATAAGCTCGAACCCAAAGCGGATAAATGCAGCTTCATAGGACACCCAAAACGGTTGGGTATACCTCCTAATTCAAATCCGAAAGCAATAGGGATTGTTTGTTGAATCGGGTCCTTTCTCGAGGAAAAGTTTGTCTCGGAAAGTTGAGTGGGAGGATGGTGGAGACTTGATGAGGTTATTGAACTGTCACTTCAACTAGTGTGTAGCAGGGCACAGGAAGTTGTTACTGTGGCGCCTACACCAATTGAAGTAGAAGCTTATGATAGTGATCATGAAACTTCGGATCAAGTCACTACCAAACCTCGTAGGTCGACAAGGATACGTACTACTTAAGAGTGGTACGTACTCCTGTCTTGGAGGTCATGTTGCTAGACAACAATGAACCTACGAGCTATGGAGAAGCGATGGTGGGACCGGATTCAGACAAATGGCTCGAGGCCATAAAATCCGAGAGAGGATCCATGTATGAAAACAAAGTGTAGACTTTGGTAGAATTACCCGATGGTCGTAAGGATGTTGAGTACAGATGGATTTTAGAAGGAAGACGGACAATGATGGTAAGTGTCACCATTAAGAAAGCTCGACTTGTCGTTAAGATATTTTCCGACAAGTTCAAGGAGTTGACTACGATGAGACTTTCTCACCGTAGCGATGCTAAGAGTCTGTTGGAATTATATTAGCGATTCTGCATTATTTATGAAATCTTGCAGATAGGATGTCAAAACATTGTTTCCTCGGCGATTTTCTTGAGCAAAGGTTGTATGTGATACAACCGAAGGTTTTGACAATCTCGAAGGCGCAAACAAGTATGCAAAGCTCCAGCAATCCTTCTAAGGACTGGAGTAAGCATCTTGGAGTTGGAATGTGCGCTTTGATGAGATGATCAAAGATTTTGGGTTTATACAAAGTTTATGAGAAACTTGTATTTCCAAAGAAGTTAGTGGGAGCACTATAGAATTTCTGATGAGTACATGTTGTTGACATATTGTTGATCAAAAATGATGTAGAATTTCTGGAAAGCATAAAGGGTTGTTTGAAAGGAGTTTTTCAAGGGAAAACATGGATTAAGCTGCTTGAACATTGAGCATCAAGATCTATGAGAATAGATCAAAAACACTTCATGGTACTTTCAAATGAGCACATACCTTGACATGACCTTGAAGGTGTTCAAGATGGATCAGTCAAAGAAGGAGTTCTTGCATGAGTTGTAAGGTATGAAGTTAAGACTTAAAAGCTCGACCACGGCAGAAGAGAGAGAAAGGACGAAGGTCGTCCCCTATGCTTTAGACGTAGGCTCTACAGTATGCTATGCTGAGTACCGCACCTGATGTGTGCCTTGCCACATGTCTGGAAAGAGGGTACGAAGGTGATCAAGGAGTGGATCACCAGACAGTGGTCAAAATTGTCCTTGGAGTAATAAGAAAACGTTTCTCGATTATGGAGGTGATAAAGAGTTCGGCGTAAAGGGTTACGTTGATGCAAGCTTTAACACCTATCCGAATGACTCTGAGTAGCAAACCGGATACGTATAGTGGAGCAACCATTTGGATTAGCTCCAAGTGGAGCGTGGAAGCAGCATTTACAATATGACCTAGAGATTTGGGAAGTACATACGGATCTGAATGTTGCAGACCCATTGACTAAAACCTCTCTCACAAGCAAAACATGATCAAACCCCAGAACTCATTGAGTCTTAATCACATGATGATGTGAACTAGTTTAGTGACACTAGTAAACTCATTGGATGTTGGTCACATGGCGATGTGACCTGTGAGTGTTAATCACATGGCAATGTGAACTAGATTATTGAATCTAGTGCAAGTGGGAGACTGTTGGAAATATGCCCTAGAGGCAATAATAAATTAGTTATTATTATTATATTTCCTTGTTCATGATGATCATTTATTATCCATGCTATAATTGTATTGATAGGAAACTCAGATACATGTGTGGATACATAGACAACACCATGTCCCTAGTAAGCCTCTAGTTGACTAGCTCGTTGATTAATAGATGGTTACGGTTTCCTGACCATGGACATTGGATGTCGTTGATAACGGATCACATCATTAGGAGAATGATGTGATGGACAAGACAATCCTAAGCCTAGCACAAAGATCGTAGTTAGTATGCTAAAGCTTTTCTAATGTCAAGTATCATTTCCTTAGACCATGAGATTGTGCAACTCCGGATACCGTAGGAATGCTTTGGGTGTACCAAAGCGTCACTGGCGAATCGGGTGGCTATAAAGGTACACTACGGTTATCTTCGAAAGTGTCTGTTGGGTTGGCACGAATCGAGACTGGGATTTGTCACTCCGTGTAACGGAGAGGTATCTCTGGGCCCACTCGGTAGGACATCATCATAATGTGCACAATGTGACCAAGGGGTTGATCACGGTATGATGTGTTACGGAACGAGTAAAGAGACTTGCCGGTAACGAGATTGAACAAGGTATCGGGATACCGACGATCGAATCTCGGGCAAGTACTATACCGCTAGACAAAGGGAATTGAATACGGGATTGATTGAATCCTCGACATCGTGGTTCATTCGATGAGATCATCATGGAACATGTGGGAGCCAACATGGGTATCCAGATCCCGTTGTTGGTTATTGGCCGGAGAGTTGTCTCGGTCATGTCAACGTGTCTCCCGAACCCGTAGGGTCTACACACTTAAGGTTCGACGACGCTAGGGTTATAAAGGAAGTTTGTATGTGGTTACCGAATGTTGTTCGGAGTCCCAGATGAGATCCCGGACGTCACGAGGAGTTCCGAATGGTCCGGAGGTAAAGATTTATATATGGTAAGTCCTGTTTTGGTCACCGGAAAAGTTTCGGGTGCTATCGGTAACGTACCGGGACCACCGAGAGGGTCCCGGGGGTCCACCAGGTGGGGCCACCGGCCCCGGAGGGCCCCATGGGCTGAAGGGGCATGGGAACCAGCCCCGGGTGGGCTGGTGCGCCCCCCCTTGGGCCTCCCATGCACCTAGGGTTAGAAACCCTAAGGGGTGGGGGCGCCTCCACTTGGCTTGGAGGCCAAGGCACCCCTAGGGCAGCCGCCCCCCTCCCTAGATGGGATCTACAAGGGGCCTGCGCCCCCCCTAGGCCCCTATATATAGTGGAGGGGAGGGAGGGCAGCCACACCTGAGTCCCAGACGCCTCCCTCCCTCCCGTGACACCTCTTCCTCCCCGCTTGCGCTTGGCGAAGCCCTACCGGGATCCCGCTACTTCCACCACCACGCCGTCGTGCTGCTGGATCTCCATCAACCTCTCCTCCCCTTGCTGGATCAAGAAGGAGGAGATGTCTCACCCAACCGTATGTGTGTTGAACATGGAGGTGTCATCCGTTCAGCGCTAGGATCATCGATGATTTGGATCACGTAAAAAAACCCCCCCCCCGGGGGGAAACCCATTTTTTTTTTTTTTTCCCCGGTTTTTTTTTAAATTTTTTCCCCCCCCGGGGGGCCCCCCGGGGGTTTTTTAGAAAACCCCCCTTTTTTTTTTTTTTTTTGGGGGTTTTTAAACCGGGAAATTTTTGGGAACCCCAAAACCTTTTTTTTAAGGGGGCCTTTTTTTTTAAAAAAATTTTTTTTTTTTTTTTTTTTTTTCCCCTTTTTTTTTGGAACGAATTAAAAAAAAAGGGGTTTTAAAAATTTTTTCCCCCCCGGGGGGAAAAAAATTTTTGTTGGCCCCCCCAAAAAAAAGCTTTACCCCCCGGGGTTGATTTTTGGGGAAAGGGGCCCCCCCTTTTTTTTTAAAGGGGGGGTTTTTAAAAAAATTTGGGGGGTTTTAAAAAATTTTGGGTTTTAAATTTTTTAAAATTTTTAAAAAAAACCCCCCTTTGCCCTTTGGGTTTTGGACCTCCCCTTTTTCCCCCCAAAAAGGGGAAAAAAGGGGGGGGCCTTTAAACCCTTTTTTTTTCCCCCCCAACCCCCCCAAAAAAAATTTTTTTTTAAGGGTTCCAAAAGGGGGGTTGGGGGGGCCGGGGGAAAATCCCTTTTTTTGGGGCCCTTTAAATTTCCCCCTTTGGGAAATTGGGGGCCCTGGGGGGGGGTTTTTTTGGCCCTTTTTTTTGGGGAAAAAACCCCGGGGTGGGTAAAAGGGGGAAAAGGGGTTTGGGGGGAAAAAAAACCCCTTTTTTCCTTTTGGTTTTGGGGCCCCGGTCCCCCCACGGCAAAGGGGCCCCCCCGGGGGGGGGCCCCCCCCTTTGGTTTTTTTAAATTCCCCCTTTGGGGGGGGGAAAAGGGCCCGGCCCCTTTTTGGGAAAATTTCCCGGGGCCCCTTCCCCTTTTCCCCTTTTGGGGAAAAAATTTTTTTTAAAATTTTTTTTTGGGGGGGGGGTTTTTACCCCCCCCCTTTTGGCCTAAAAAAAACCCGGGTTTTTTTTTCCCCCTTTTGGGAGAATTTTTTGGGGGGTTTCCCCCCCCGGGGGCCCCTTTCCCCCTTTTTTTTCCCCCCCCCCTTGGCGGGTTCCCCGGGGGGGCCCCCGAAGGGGGCCCAAACCCCCCGGGGGGAAACCCCCGGGGGGGGGGCCCCTTCCCTTTGCCCCCAAAAACCCCCATTTAAAAAGGGGTTTTCAAGGGGGCCCCAAAAAATTTGGTTGGGGGGGGTTCCGGGGTTAAAACCCGGGAAAAAACCCCAAAAAGGGGGGAAATTGGCCCAAAGGGTTTTTTCGGGGGGCCCGCCGGGAAATTTTTTTCCCTTTTTCCCCCCTTTTAAAACCCCGGGGAAAACCCCCCGGGTTTAACCTGGGCCCTTTTCCCCCCCCCCCTTTTTTGGTTTTCCCCCCCCCGGGCCCCCAAAGGGGTTTTTCCCCGGGGGCCCCCCCTTTCGGGGGGCCCCCCAAACCCACCCTAAAAACCCCAAACCCTTTGGTTTTGGGGGTTTTTGGGAAAAATTTTTTTAAAAAAAAAAAACCCCCCCCAAGGGGGGAAATTTTTGGGGTTTTTTAAAAAATTTTTTTTTTTAAAAACCCCCCGGGGGGGTTAAAAGGGGAAAAAAAAAAATTTTAAAAATTGGGCCGGGGGGGGAAAAAACCCGGGGAAAAAATTTGATTTAATTTTTTTTTAAAATTTGGGGAAAATTTTAAAAAAAGGGGGGGAATTTGGGCCCAAAATTTCCCCCCCAAGGTTTTTTTAAAATTTTTTTTCCCCCCCAAAAAACCAATTTAAAAAAAGGGGGAACCCAAACCCCCTTTGGGCCCTTTTAAAAAAAAAGGGTTTTAAAAAAAAGGGGATGGCCCCCCCCAATTAATTTAAAAAACCCATTAAAAAACCGGCAAAACCCATTAAGGAAAAATTTTCCGGGAAATTTTTTTTAAAAAATTTATAATTTTGGGTTTTTTTAATTTAATTTTTTAAAAAACCAAAATTTTTTGGGGGCCCAAAGGTTTTTTTTAAATTTTTTCCCGGTTATTAAAAAATTTTTTTTTTTAAACCATTTAAAAAAAAAGGGGGGAAACCTTTTAAAAAAAGGGGAAAAATTTTTGGGGGGGGGTTTTTCCGGGGGCGGAAAAACCCCCTTTCCCAAAAAAAGGGGAAAAAAATTTTTTTTTTTTGAAAAATTTTTTTTTTAAAAATTTTTTAAAAAAAAAAGGGGAAAAAAAATTTAAAAAAGGTTTAAAAAAGGGTTTTTTTTTGGAAAAGGGGAAAGGGGAAGAAAATTTAATTTTTAAAAAATTTAAAAAAAATTTTTTAAAACCCCCAAAAAAAAAAAAAAAAAAAAAGGAAAATTTTGGGTTTAAAAAAAATTTTTAAAGGTTCCCCCTTTGGAAAAAAAAAAAATTTGGAAAAAAAATTTTTTTTGGGGGGAAAAATGGAAATTTCCCCCCTTCAAAACCCTTTTTGGAAATTTTAATTTTTTGGGTTTTCCAAAAAATTTTGGTTTTTAACTTTTTAAATTTGGGAAAAAAATTTTTTTTGGTTTTTGGGAAAAAATTTTTTTTTGGGGGTTTTTAAAATTTTAAAAAAGGGCCCCTTTTTTTAAAAAAAAAAAAATTTTTTTTTTCCCCTTTTTCAAAAGTTTAAAAAAATTTAAAAGGGAAATTTCCAAAAGGGGGAAAAATTGAATTTTTAAAAAAAACCCCCCCCCCCGGGGGGGGGGGTTTTGGGGAAAAAAAGGTTTTTTTTGGTTTTTTGGAATTTTTTTTTTTTTTGGAATTTAAGATTTTTTTTTTCCAAAAAAGGAAATTAAATTTTTTTAAAAAATTTTTTTAAATTAGGGGGGGCCCAAAAAAAAATTTTTTAAAAAATTTTTCCAAAATTTTTTTTAAGGGGGTTTTTTTAAAAAAAAAGGGGGGGGCCCCCCCCTTTAAAAACCGGGTTTTCCCAAACCCAAAATTTTAAAAAAAAAATTTTTTTTTTTTTAAAAAATTTTTGGGGAAAAAGGGGGGGGAAAAATTTTTTAAAATTAAAAAATTTTAATTTTTTTTTTTTTAAAAATTTTTTTGGGGGGGGGGTTTTGGGGTTTTTTTTTTTTTGGGGGGGGAAAAAACCCCGGGGGGGGGAAAAAGGGGGGGTTTTTTTTGGGCCCCCTTTTTTTTTCCCCCCTTTTTTTAAAAAAATTTTTTTTTTGGGGGGGGAAAAAAAAATTATTAAAAATTTTAAATTTTTAAATTTGGGAAAATTTTTCCGTTTTTTTTAATTTTAAAAATTTTTTAAAAATTTTTAAAAAGGGAAACCATTTTTTTTTAAAAAAAAAAAATTTTTTTGGGGTTTTTTTTTTTTTAAAAAAAAACCCCCTTTTTTTTTTTAAAAATTTTTTAAAAAAAGGGGCCAAACCCTTTTTTAAGGCAAAAACCCCTTTGGAAAGGGTTTTTGGGAAAAAAAATTTTTAAAATTTTTAAAAAAAAACCCAAAGTTTTTTTTTTGGGTTTTGGAAAAAAAAAATTTTTTAAAAATTTTTTTGGGAGTTTAAAAACTTTGGAAATTTGCCCCAAAAAAAAAATTTTTTCTTTTTTTTTAAGGGAAAGGATTTTTTTATTTTTAAAAAAAGGAAAAAAAAGGGGAAAAATTTTAAAGGGGAAAAGGTTTTTTTTAAAAAAAAAAGGGGGGGGAAAAAAGGGGGGTTAAAAGGTTTTTAAAAAAATTTTTTTTTTTAAAAAATTAAAACCCCTTTTAAACCGGTTTGGGGGGGGGGCCCCCCCATTTAATTTAAATTGGGGTTTTCCTTTTCCAAAATTTTTGGGTTCCCATTGGAAAAAAAAAAAAAACCCTTTTTTAACACCCTTTTAAATTTTTAAAAAATTTTTTTTTTTTGGGGTTGGGGAAAAAAAGGTTTGGGGGAAAAAAAAAAGGGGGGGAAACCCTAAAAAAAAGGGGGTTTTTTTAATTTTCCCAATTTTTAAAACCAATTTTTTTTTAAAATTTTTTGGGGGAAAAAAAAAGTTTTTTGGGAAGGGTTTTAAAAATTTTTTTTTTAAAAAAAAAATTTTTTTTTGGGAAAAGGGAAAAAAAAGGGGGGAAAAAAAAAAAAGGGGAAAAACCCCTTTTAATTTAAAATTTCCTTTTTAAAGGGAACCCAAAGGGTTTTGGGGGGGGAAAAAAAACCCTTAAAGGAATTTTTGAAAGGGGGTTTGGGGGGCCCGGGGGGGGAAAAAAAATTTTAAAAAAACCCCAAAACCCAAAAAGGGGGGGTGGTTGGGGGGGGAAAAAAAAAAAAAGGGGGGGCCCAAAAAAAATTTTGAAAAGGGAATTTTAAAAAAATTTTTTTTTTTTTCTTGGGTTTTTAAAAATTTTGGTTTTTTTATTTTAAAATTTTGGGAATTTTTTTTTTTTTTTTTTTTTTTTTCCCGGGGGTTTAAAAAACCAAAAATTGGGGGGAAAAAAAATTTGGGTAAATCCTTTTGGGGGGGTCTTTGGAATTGGGAAAAAGGGGGTTTTGGGGGAATTTTTGGGGGGGGGGGGTTTTTTCCCCCAAAAGGGGGGCCCGGGGGCCCTTGGGGGGGAAAAAAAAAAGGGGTTTTCCCGGAAAAATTTAAAGGGGGGGAAAATTTTTTCCCCCCCCCCCCGGGCTTTAAACCCTTTCCCCCGGGGGGGGGGAAAAAAAAAAAATGGTTTTTTGGGGGGGTTAAAAGGGGGGGGGGGGGGGTTTTTTAAAAAGGAAAAGCCCCAAAAAAGGGGGAAAGAAACCCCCCCTTTTTTTTTCCCCAAAATTTTTGTTAAAATTTAAATTTTTCCCCTTTTCCCATGGGAAAAGGGGGGGGAAAATTTTGGGGGGGTTTTAAAATTTCCTTATTTTGGTTTTTTTGGGGGGGTTTTCCCGGGGTTTACCGGGAAATTTAAATTTTAAAATTGGGCAAAATTTTTTTTTGGGGGGAAAAAAAAAAAGGGGGGAAAATTTTTTAAAAAAAAAAAAACCCCTTTTGGGGAAAAACCAAAAAAAAAGGGGGGGAAAAAATTTTTTAAGGAAAAATTAAAGGAAAATTTTAAATTTTTAAATTTAAAAATTTGGGGCCCAAGGGGCCCGGGGTTTAAAACCCTGGAATTAAAGGTTTATTTAATTTTTAAAAGGGGGGTTTTTGGGGGAAAAAAAGAGGGAAAATTTTAAAAATTTTTTTTTTTTTGGGGGGGAAAATTAATTTGGAAATTTATTTTTTGGGGAAATTTTTTTTGTTTTTTAAAAAAAAAAATGTTTAAAACCCTTTTTTCCCGTTGGGGTTTTTTTTTTGGGGGGGGTTTCCCCATAAGGGGTTTTTAAAAAACCGGGAAAAAAGGGGGAAAGGGGAAAGGGGAAAAACCAAAAAAAAAAAAAGGGTTGGGAATTTTAAAAGGTTTTTTTAAAAACCCCCAAATTTTCCAATTTTTTTGGGGGGGGCGGGGGGAAAAAAATTTTAAAAAGGTTTTTTAAATTTTTTTTTTCCCCCTTTTTTTTTTGTTAAAAAATTTTTTGGGCCCCTTGGTTTCCCCCTTTTAAAAATTTTTGGGGGTTTTTTAAAAAAATTTTTTAAGGGGGGGGTTTTGAAATTTTGGGGGGGGTTTTTTTAAGGTTTTAAAAAAAAAAAAAAAAAGGGGGGGGGAAGGGGTTTCCCCCCCAAAAAAAAAGGGCCCCCCTTTTTTTTGGGGAAAATTTCCCGGGGGGCCCCCTTGGAAAAAACCCGGGGGGGGGGTTTTTTGGGGTTTGGAATTTTTTCCCTTTCCCCCCCCGGGGGGTTGGGGAATTTTAAAATTTTTTGGAAGGGGGTTTTTTTTTTTGGGAAAAAAAAGGGGGGGGGTTTTTTTGGGGGGGGGGAAAAAGGGGGGGCCCCCGGGGGGGGGTTTTGGGCCCCCGAATAAGGGGAAAAAACCCGGGGGGGGGAAAAAGGGGGGGCCCAAAAAAAACCCCCCCCGGGGTTTTTGGGGGGGGAAAAAAAAGGGGGGGGGGAAAAACCAAAAAGGGGGGGGGGGGGGTTTTTTTTTTTTTTGGCTTGGGGCCCAAGGGGTTCCCCAAAAAGGGTTTTTAATTTTTTTTTCCCTTGGGAAAAAAAAAGGGGGGTTTTTTTAAAAAACCTTTTTTTTTTTTGGGGGGTTAAAATTTAAATCAAAATTTTTTGGGGGGGTTTTCCCCCTTTTGGGGGGAAAAATTTTAAAAAAAAATTTTTTTTCCCCCCCCTTTTTTTTAAAAAAAAAAATTTTTTTTGGGAAAATTTTTTTTTTTCCCCCAAAAAAAAAGGTTTGGGGTTTTTTTAAAAAAAAAAAAAGGTTGGGTTTGGGCCCGGGGGTTTTTTTTTAAAAATTTTTTTGGGGGTTTTTAAAAAACCCGGGCCCTTTTAAATTTCCCCAAAAAGGGGGTTTTTTTTAAAAAAAAGGTCCCCCCCGGGGGGGGTTTTTTTAAAAGGGTTTTGAAAATTTTTAAAAGGGGCCCAAGGGGGAAACCTTTTTTTGGGGGGGGTTTTTTTAAAAACCCATTGGGGTTTTAAAATTAAAACCAACCCCGGGGGGCCCCCTTTTTTTTGGGTTTAAAAATTTTAAGGGGGAAAATTTTTTTTGGAAAAAGGGTTTTTTGAAAAAAACCCGGCCCCCTTTTGGGGAAAAATTTTTAAAAAATTTTGGTTTTGGGCCCCAAAAATTTTTTTTTTGGGAAAGGGTTGGGGGGTTTGAAGGTAATTTTTTGGGGGGGGCCAAATTTCCCCGGGGGAAGAAAAATTTTTTTGGGAAAATTTCAAGGGAAAATGGGAGGAAAAGGGGGGTTTTTTTTTGTAAATTTTGGGGAAAAAAATTTTTAATTTTTTTTGGGGGGAAAAAAAAAAAAAAAAAAAAGGGGGTTTCCCCCTTTTTGGGGGGTTTTGGTTTTAAGAAGGGGGGGGTTTTTGGTTTTGAAAAGGGGGGGGGGGAAAAAAAAAAAAAAACCCTTTGGGAATTGGGGGAAAAAAGGATTTTTAAAAAATTTTTTTGGGGGTTAAAAACCCCCGTTTTCCTTGAAAAATTTTTTTTTTTAAAAAAAAAAAAGGAAAAACCCCCCTTTTTTTTTTTTAAAAAAAAAAATTTAAAATTTTTTAAAAATTTTAAAATTTTTTTTTAAAAATTTTTTTTTTTGGGTTTTAAAATTTTTAAAATTTGGAAAAAAAAAATTTTTTTTTTTTAAAAAATGGGTTTTTAAATTGGTTTGGGAAAAAAATTTTTTTAAAAAAAAAAAAAACCTTTTTGGGGGGGGGTTTTTTGAAAAAGGAAACGTTTTAAAGGGAAAAAAAATTTTAAAAAATTGGGTTTTTGGGGGAAAGAAAAATTTTTTTATTTGCCTTCCAAAAAAAAAAAGGGGGGTTTGGTCCCCAAAAAAAAAGGGGGGTAAAAAAGGGTTTTCTCCAAAAAAAAGGGGGGTTGGGGGGGTTTTTTTTTAAAAAAAAAATTTTCCTTTTAAAAAATTTTTTAACCCAAAAAAAAAAAAAAATTTTTAAAAAACCCGGGTTTCCCAAAAAACCCCAAAAAAAAAAACCCCAAAAAACCCCAAAAAAAAGGTTTCTTTTTTTGGGGGGCCCTTGAAGGAAAACCCTTAAAATTTAAAAGGGGAAAATTTAAAAAAAATAAAAAAATTTTTTTTTAAATTTTTTTTGGCCCTTTCAAAAAATTTTTAAAAACCGGTTTGGTTTAAAAGGGAAAACCCCAAAAAAAAGGGGGGGAAAAAAAAAAATTTTTTTTTGGGATTTTTAAAATTTTCCCGGGGAATAAGGGGAAAACCCCCCCAAAAAAGGGTTTTTTAAAAAAAAAAATTTTTTTGGTTTTTGGGGGAAAAATTTTTTAAAAGGGGAAATTTTTTTTAAAAATTTTGGGGTTTACCTTTTTGGGGAAAATTTTTTTGGGGTTTCCCCCCGGGGGGTTTTTTTTAAAAATTTTTCAGGGAAAAAAAAAAGGGGGAAAAAAGGGGGGAAATTAATTTTTAAAAAAAAACCCCGGGGGAATTTTGGGATTATTTTTTTTGGGGGGGTCCCTTTTCCTTTGGGGCCCCCCTTTTTTTTTTTTGGTTCCTTTTTGGGCCGGGCCCTTAATAAAAAAGGGGGAAACCCTTTTTTTAAAAAAAAAAATTTTAAAAAAATTTTTTTGGTTGGGTTTTGGGGAAAAATTTGGGTTTTAGTTTTCCCCGGGGGGGGGGGGGCCCCCGGGGGGAAAAAACCCTGGGGGGGTTGGGTTTTTTGGGGGGGAAGAAACCCAAGGGGGCCCCAAAAAAGGGGTTTTGGGGGGGTTTCCGGGGTTTTTTTCCCCCCCCCCAAATTTTTAAAAAAAAATTTTGGACCCCCCTTTTTTTTTTCCCAAATTTTTTTGGGGGGTTTTTCCCCTTTTTCCCCCTTTTTAAAAGGGGTTTTTTTAAAAAAAGGGGACCCCCTTTCCCTTTTTCCCTTTTTTTTTTGGGGGGGGGGAAAAAAAGGGTTTCCCCCTTTTTTTAAAAAATTTTTGGGGT
>JAHIAM010001559.1:0-45129 GCA_021605205.1 Aegilops longissima
TTCCGTCACCTCCTTGGTATCTCGGTAAACAAAAATACGCGCTAACGTAAATACCGTGGGGTACAGAAAGTTGATCAAATATTTTTCAAATAAATCTGATAAAAATCTAGACAAAATTTTAAAGAGGACAGAAAAAGAATCAATCAAAATACTTTTCTGATTAAAAGTTATAAGAGTTTTGGTCGAGGACCCATCTGCAATAAACGAGAAAGTTTCTAGGGGCTCTGCGGAAAAGTCCGAAGCAGTTCGTTTAAAAGAAAACTTGAGAGGCTGACAGGGGCTCCACCTGTCAGGTTTGAAAATTGAAAAGAGGAAACAGGGGCGCGGCGCCAGAGAATCTTGATGGTGCCGGCAGCGATCCACAGCGAGTGATCGGACGGTACCTTCGTGATCAGCACGTCCTTCGCGTCTGTGGAAGGTGGAAGTGGTCTGGCGAGTATCACGTCGTGGCGGCGCTTACTCCGGCGACGGCGGTTGAGACGATCGTGGATCTCGCCGGAGAAAGCTCGAGGTCAAAATTGAGTGGGGTTTATCCAACTAGAGGTGAGTGCGAGGCTACGGCGAAAGTAGGCGGCGGAGGAGTTCTCACCGGAGAGACGATGCGGAGCCGAGGCGGACGGAGGTGGCGGTCGAGAAGAAAGGCCTCGAGGCCCCTCCGTGGCTAAGCGGGTCGGTGAGGGTGGAGTCGTGCTGAGGCGAGAGCAAGCTCGGGGGCTATATAGCCGGCCCAAGTCGGTTGCCGTGAGACGGATAGAGGCGTGGCTGTGGCTGGACGGTCGGCTTAGGAGCTTGAGCATCGCCTAGGTGGAGTATTGGAGCCGTTCCGTGTCCAACTCAGCAGGGAGGGCTGGTTCTGTCTGCCCTCGGCGGAGCGCCGCCGTCGGCCGGCGAAGCGCGCCTGCGTGCCAAGCCAGCGATGGTACCACATGCGTCCTGGCAAGAGGTGGCCAGCGGAGCCACCAGGATGTTTAGGCGGCGCCGAGCGGCGTTGCGCGCAGTTTGCCTCTGTCATCGTTATGGTGGTGCAGCCGCCAAAACGCCCGGCGCAGGTGGGCGGCGCCACCGGCGCGAGCAGCAAGCGCGTCTGTAACCGGCCGGCAGGCCAGGCTGCGAGCAGCGTGCCAAGGCACTGGACTCGTGACTGAAGTTCTTGCGGAGATCGACCTGAACTTCTGAATTTTCGAAAGTGAGCGAGCGATTGCATGCGGATGTTCAACAAAATGATTCTAGTATCCAGGGATTTTCCTTGAGCTGATTTTTGGTGGAGTGGTCTCTCATTGCAACTAGAGGTTGCCTGAATTTTGGTGGAATTTTGGAGAAGTGTAGATATGAATTTCACCAAATTTGGCAAATCTGGTCCAAACTTGCGTGAGTGAAATTTGAAATATTTGAAAAGAAGAAGAGTGGATCAAGATGGTTCGGGTTGTGGATACCAAGGACTATCCGAGGGGTGTGGAGTTGAGGTCAAAAATCAAAAGCATTAGGGTACTTGCTTTGCAAATCACCTAGGCTCAAAAGAAAAGACAAAATTATTTTGGGAGGAGAAATAATTGGAATAAAATCCAAAAATGGATTTTACTAGTTTGGACAGAATGTTTGAGTTGTACCAAAGTGAAAGGAGAGATTTTTGGGAAGGTTTTACCATGTGTGCATGGAAGAATCATGAATGGTTTCAAATATGGGAGAGGATGAGAAACTCCTAGAGTTTCCTTTTGAAAGAAAATAAACTCCAAAGATTTTTCTTGAAATCTTTGAGAAGAGGGCAATCAGAAGAAAATTTAAAACCAAACACTAGAGTTGAAGGAGATGCGAAAATAAAATATTTGCTAAATGGAAAAAAACCTTTGAGAGAGATTTTTGGAAGGGTTTTGGAGACCTCCTTCAAATCCAACAAAAATTTGAAGAAAACCAAAGGAAAAATTTTGGAGTGTCACAGCCAGGAGGAGAACGGAGTTGGGGTGGAGGTGCAGAGCTTGTAGCTTGTAATGGCGGAGGACGGAGAAGAAGAACTCAGAAAAGGAGGCCTCGGACCAGGCAGATGGCACTTACAAAGCGGATAGAAGGTGCTCCCTTGGCCTTGAGGAGGCGGGCCGACCTTGAACACCCGCCCGTCGATGCCTGCGCCGCCATCTGGCGCACCAGGCAAGGCTCGCCTCAAACCACGTTCAGCGAGTCGAGGCAGGCGCGTACCAAGCTCCGGCCGAGTGCAGCGAGCACCATGCCTTGCTAGGCGTGCGGTCGAAGTGGATCTGAAGATTTGGAGGCAGGAAGGAGGCGCAGAAAGTGGATCGGCGATGTAGGAGAAAGCAAGGAAGCAAAGCCTAGGCGGGCGCAGCTCCTTTATCGACTTCGCAGCAGTTCTTTGAGGCACCCGTCAATCAACCGCCACCACGGCGCCCAAGGCCTGAGCTATTAGGGCCAGCGGCTAACCGCCTGCCTTCGCCTCTCTGCTCGGCCAAATCCGGGCCCCTTGGGCAGGGGGCTCTTGTCGGCGTTACAGGAGCAGGGGTCCCAGACTTGCCACTGCGGCTGCTGGCGTGGCTCAAGGGGCCCATCACAGCCCATCTTCATCAACACAAGCTCAAGACCCTCAGAGGGCCAAGCCTCTGAGGCGGGCGACATGGAGCTTCCTCGAGCACGGCCTCATCAGGGCTGGCTCGCGAGGCGGAGAGATCAGGTGGGGTACCTCACGAGGTACCCATGGGCATAACCATGGCGACCAAGCGCCCGGAGGCGCCAGCCAGCTGATGTCCTCCTTTCCCCTTTGGTGCAAAGGGAGCAAAGCGGCCGAAGCATCAAGCAAAGCGTCCATTTCGATTATTGAGACCAAGACCAGTCCAGCGGCGGAAGGAAGTCATTGTGGAGCCCAAGCTGGCGTCACCACGAGCCTTTGACGAGCGGGACCAACTTTAGTCGGGATAAGTGTACCATATGTTCCCCTTCAAAATGGCCAATTGTTGGCGCCCTTCCGCTCAATATTTGGGAAGGGCCGGGGCCTCTTCCTATAAATAGGACTAGCCACCCACAGGGTAGGGGCATTCAAAAAGATAGCAAGAGAATAAGCAGAGAGATTGAGAGAGGCGTGAACTCCCCTAGCAGTTCATCGCTAGCCAGAACAAACCCATTTTTAAAAGGGAAAAGGGGGTTAAAAGCCCGGTAATAAAAAAAAAAACAAAAAACCAAAAACCCCCAAAAAATTTTTTGGGAAAAATTGGTTTTTTTTTGGGGGGGGGTTTTTAAAAATTTGGGGTTTTTAAAAAATTAAAAAAAACCCCTTTTTTTTTTGGGGAAATTTTTTTATTTTTTAAAAAAAAAGGGGGGGGGGAAAAAAAACCCCCCAAAACCCCAAAAAAAAAAATTTTTTTTTTGGGGGGGGGGGGAAAAAAGGGCCCAAAAACCCCCCGGGGTTTTTAAAAAAAACCCCCGGGGGGAAAAGGGGGGAATCCCCCCCCGGGGGAAAAAAAAGACCCCAAAAAGGGGGGGCCCCCCCAAAAAAAAAAAAACCTTTTGGGGGAAAAAAAAATTTTTTTTTTTCCTTTTGGGTTAAATTTTTACCTTTTTTTTTTTCCCCCCAAAAAATTTTAAAAGGGAAGTTTTAAATTTTAAAAAATTTTTTTTTTTAAAAAAAATCAAATTTTTTGGGGGGTTTTTTAACCAAGGTTTTTTTTTTTGGGGGTTTTTAAAAAGGGGGAAAAAAAATTTTTTTAGTTATTGGGGGTTGGGGGCCCGGAAAAAACCCCCCCGGGGGGGGTTTTTTTTTTTGGGTTGAAATTTTTTGGGCCCCAAAAACCAAGGGGGGGCCCCCCCCAAATTTTAAAAAATTTGGGGAAAAAAAAAAACCCCCCCCTTTTTTTTTCCAGGGAAAAAAATTTTTTGCCTCAAAAACCCCCTTAAAAAATTTTTTCCTTTTTTTTTTTTTTTTTTTTTTCCTTTTTTTTTTTAAAAACCCTTTTTAAAGGGGGGGGGAAAAAAAAGGTTTTGTTTTTCCCCTTTAAAAAGGGGGCCCTTTTTTTTAAAACCCGGGGGGGGGGGGGGGGGTTTTTTTTTGGGGGGCCCGGGGGGGGGGGCCCCCCCCCGGGGGGGGGGGAAAATTGGGGGGGGGAAACCAAAAAAAAAAATTTTTTTTTTTTTTTTTTTTAAAGGAATTTCCCCTTTTTTAAAAAGGGTTTAAATTTTTTGGGGGGTTTATGAAATTTAAAATTGATTTTTTAAAAAAAAAAAAGGGGTTTTTTTTTTAAAAAAAAAAAAAGGGGGCCCTTTTATTTTAAAAAAAAGGGGGCCGGGGTTTGGGAAAAAAAAAGGGGCGAAACCACCCTTTTTTTGGGCCCCCTTGGCCCTTTGGGGGTTTTCCGCCAAAATTTCCCCCAATTTAAAAACCAAAATTTTTTAAAAGGGGCCCCTTAAAAACCGGGTTCCCAATTGGGGTTTTTTTGGGGGAAAATTTCCGGTTAAAGGGGCCCCCCCTTTTTTTTTTTTTCCCCCCTTTTTTGGAAATTTCCTTTTTTCCCCCCAAAAAAAAGGGGGGAAATTTTTTTAAAAAAATTTTTTTTTTTTTTAAAAAAAATTTTAAAGGGGGGAAAAGGGGGGGGTTTTTTTTTTTCCCTTTGGGGGGTTTTTTCCTTTTAAAACCCCCCCTTGGTTTTTCCGGAAAACCCTATTTTTAAATTTCCCTTTTTTTTTTGGGGGGGGGGTTTTTTTTTTTTTTTTTAAAAAAAAAAAAAAAAAAAATTTTTTAAAAAAAAGGGGGTTAAAAAAAAAAAAATTTTTTAAAACCAAAAAAAAAAAGGGGAATTTGGGGAAGGGGGGGGGGGGGGTTTTTTGGGGGTTTTGGGGGTTTTTTTTTTCCCCCCAAAAAAATTAAAAACCAAAATTGGGGAAAATTTTGGAAAATTTTTTTTTTTTTTTCCCCCAACCCCCAATTTTTTTCCCCTTTTAAAGGAAAGTTTTCCCTTTAAACCCCCCCTTTTTTCAAAAATTTTTTTTGGGTTTTTTTTTTTTTCCCCCCTTTTTTTCCCCCCCCCCCTTGTTTCCCCTTTTTTTTTTTTTATTTCCCAAAATTTTTTTTAAAAAAGGAAAATTTTTAAAGGGCCCTAAAAAACCCAAAAAAGGGGGAAATTTTTTTCCCCCTTGGGTTTAAAATATTTTTTCCCCTTTTTTGGGGGGGAAATTTTTTGGGGGGGGGGGCCCCCCCCTTTTTTTCCATTTTTTAAAAAAAAAAAAAAAACCCTTTTTTTTTTTTTAACTTTTAAAAATTTTTTTTTTTTAAAAGGGAAATTTTTTTTTCTTTTTTCCCGGGTTTTTAGGTTTAAAATTTTTTCCCCCCGGTTTTTTTTTTTTTAAAAATTGGGTTCCAAAAAATTTTTAAAATTTTTCCAAAAATTTTAAAAGGGGGGTTTAAAGGGGTTTAAAAAATTTTTTTTTTTGGCCCTTTTTTTAAAAAAATTTAAAATTTGGGCCCCCAAAAAATAAAAAAGGGCCCCCAAAAAAAAATTTTTTTTTTAAAAATTTTTTTAAAAAAAATTTTTTTTAATAAACCTTTTTAAAAGGGAAAAAAATTTTTTTAAAAAAATTTAAAATTTTTAAAAGGGGAAAAATTTTTTTCAAAAAAAATTTTTTTTCCAAAAAAAAACGGTTTTTGGGGGGTTTTTTTTTTTCCTTTTTTAAAAAAAAAACCCTTAAAAAACCAAAAAAGGGGAAAAAAACCTTTAAAAAACCCCGGTTTTTAAAATTTTTCCCCAAAAAAAAAGGGGGGTTTCCCCAAAAATTTTTAAAAAAGGAAAAAAAAACCCCCCCCAAAAAAAGGGGGAAAAATTTAATTTTTTAAATTTTAAAAATTTTTTTTTTGGGAAAAAAAGGGGGGGAAAAAAAAATTTTCCCCAAAATTTTTTCCCAAGGGAAAAACCGGCTGGAAAATTTTAAATGGTTGGGGGAAAAAAAAAAAATTTTTTAAAGGTGAAATTGGGTAAATGGCAAAAAAAAATTTTCCCTTTTTGGTTATTTTAAAATTTAAAATTTTTTCCCAAAAAAAAATTTTTGAACTATCATACCACTAGTGGACTTTAATCGAGATTAAGCGGGACCCGTTGACATCCCTATTGAAAGGGGTGTACAACCGCTATATTTAAGTTGCCAAGGCATCTAAGCGGTTAAAATAATCTGAAAGCACTTAACGGTGTGGCCTTTATAAACTCGAAGACAGTCTTGTGATGAAGTTGAGAGGAAAAGTTAAGGACTCAAATGAAATAGGCATGCATTTTTTACGATAATCGCGACCTTTTGGACATATTAGCCAACTCAGGTATAGGTAACAACAAACAAGCATTCAAATCAAGCAATACAACAAAGCGGAACAATGAACTATTTGTAATTGGTAGGATTACAATTGAGGGCACAATCCAAGAAAGCATCCCACCATTACATTTCACATGTACTAAAACACCTTGGCTTACCATATGTTCTTTGTGAAGCCTAGCTGCTTGTTGCAATGTTCTTTGAAGATATAAATGGCATCCGTGGTTGCAAATCTAGTTGTTGTAGTTTATTCCACCATCTATTTAGGTAAAATTAATTTTAATCGCATGCCTTTGGTCGAATTGATCATCAATGGTTCATCTAAACTAATGAAAAAGGGTGTTTATGCCGACAATATATCTTTCCCTCCATTTTTATGCTTGTTAGGGTGCCAGCCCCAAAGAACAAATATTTTGTTGATGGGGTTGGCAGCTCCATAATGTAAAGCATCAAATTAGTCATGCAACTTGGGAAGATCAAGAACACAAAACAAGTAATGAAGAGAGGCTCGAGCGGTGATGTAATAGCTAGCATCGAAAAATGTAAGGGTAAAAGGAACAAAAGCGGAACCAATGCTGGTTTGCTGATGTGTAATTAAGCATAGAGAACATTAAGGTCTAATGGAACCAACGGTGGCATGAACAAAACTAAAGCATATTAACTATTGTGCCGGTATGTAATTTAGCACATGTAACAGTTCCTTGGGTATGGCCCTACGGTGCAAGGAGAAATAGGTCTCATTAAAAACTGAATGATGCCTAAAGAAATTCAAAGGTGCGGTGCTTATGCTAGGAAAGTGAGCGGGGCCCCGGCCGTTGATAGCTAAGATCGTCGATGGTTGCTTTGGTGTTGCGGTTAAGTTTGGGTGGTTTGTCACCGTCGTTGAAGCGGCTCGGGTGCTCGGTTGCGGTGCTGTCGACATACAAGCTCATCGTGGTAAGTGAACGGTTGCGATAAAGAAAAACCGAAGGTACAAATCAAAATAACCGATGAGGCCTCGGGTCGGTGGCGAGGCCTGGGAGTTGAATATGGCGTCTGGGTAGGTCCGGTCGGATGGGCCAGAAGGTTTGAGCGTTATGCATTCTTTCTTGAGGCATTTGCGGCGGGCGAGGGGCTTGTATGAAGGGCCAGGAAGGCGGACGAGGGAGTCGATGAAGGGCCCTTCCGTTGTGGTGGGCGAGGCGTCGGTTAAGCAGATCCGGTGCGGTGGACCATGATGGCGGTCAAGGAGATGCAGGTGGTGGACAAACCCGATCGCTAAAGCCTCCGGTGAAGTGGTGAGTTGGCGGTTGGGGGTTCCAAGGTGCGGAAGGTAGATCCGGCGGGGTGTGGTCCCGCTGCGGCGGAGGACTAAATTCGGTGACTTAAGTGGTTGGGGGGTTGGGAGGGCAAGGGAGGGGCA
The DNA here is from genome assembly GCA_021605205.1 of Aegilops longissima. Lineage (NCBI taxonomy): Eukaryota > Viridiplantae > Streptophyta > Magnoliopsida > Poales > Poaceae > Aegilops > Aegilops longissima. Next base: position 7,694 of record JAHIAM010001559.1, read on the forward strand.
AGAGGGAAAACAATTGGAGTTACCAAACAGCCCTTTTCCATTCATGTGGGGGTAAAACAGGAATATCGCGGGGCTAAACTTTTGGAGCGGATTATTTGATGGAGGAAGTTTGAAAGCTTTTGGCACCTAAAATTATAAGTATTCTGCCTCATCGACCGACTATGATATCATGGCCGACAATTTGTTTGTTTTGCCAAAAAAAGTGCAAGTTTTGAAAATCAATGTCTCCAACTCAAAACTTAGATTGTCCATTCAATTCAAATATGGATCATTGAGCTACTAAAAGCAAATACCATCCTTGGTCCAATTCAAATGAAATTCCAAATGTGTTTATCCTAAATATGATGACAAAAGCAAAAATGTGTATGTGTATGAATAAAGTGAATGATTATAAAAGTTTGAACATGCTGGTTGTATATCTCTAGGTTTGATATATGAATTTGAAATCCGAAATCTCGGCTTAAAAAATGTACCTCCGTTTAAATGAATTACAAAAGCTAATGATGGGTAATTCCAAAATTCCAATCTTAGGTTTGTAATTCGGTACATCAAGGTATATCACCATGTTCAAAAGTATCGTTATCTCATAGTACAAACTGGAAACAAATTGATCAACCATAGTGCACAATATCTCAATTATGCTAAAGTCCCTCAAATATAGACACCTCCTTTGTTTATCAGTCAACCCCCCCCCACCACCACCACACACACAAGAAAGGTTCTCTCCCCAAACAAACACGAGCACATTAACACCCTCTCTCTTGTAAAGTCCGGACCCCAACATAGGTCTCTATCACTTTGTCTCTCGGGCACACATCTCTTCCCTCCTCTTAGGTCTCCTGCTATCTCTCTTACCCAAGCACCGCACTATGTAAGTGTATATTTCCCATACACACAAAACACCCAAGCGTCTATCTCCCTAGTTATGTGGTTCTTGCCTCACCTCACACCCACCCCCCGCAAACAAGCACACTTTGTCTCCTTGTGCCCACTCTCCTCTTTCTATCTCTCCCACATGCGGACCCCCGGCTCCTTCCTGTATACATATATGTGTGTTTTGCATAGCTCCCTAATGTATAATCTTTCTCGATTGCAATTGTTCTCTACACCATCTATTCTAGATCTCTCATGAAGTCCCTATCACACACCGATGACTTGCTTCCCTTGTGTCTCGTTCATAGGCCAATTTGGACAACATCAACATTGTCTCCCTATCTATCGCCATTTATGGACACAAGCGACCCCTCTGCCCCCTCTCTTCCTCTCTCTCTCTCTCTCTCTCTCTCTCTCTCTCTCTCTCTCTCTCTCTCTCTCTCTCTCTTCCTTTATAACAACTCTCTCTTTCTCTCCCCTCTCCCACACCCCTCTTCCCCAAAACACCCCACACCCGATTTGTCTCTTCCAAATATTTTACCCGGGCCCATCCCAAAACACAACATGACAAACCCCGCACAAAACACCCATTTATCTAGATCCTCATCTCTCCCCATGTCAAAATGTGTATCTCCACCCACTCTCTAATTATGTATATGTGTCTCACGTTACACAACACAAAGCCCCATGTACATGTCTCTCTCTATCCTCCACACACATAGACACAAAGAATCATTATCATTGCCTCGGTCTCTAACATATCACACCACTTCTTTGTCTCTCTCTCTCTCTTAAACACGCTCAACAAGGGTTTCCACTGAATAACTTACCGTCTATTTATCAATAGTGGTGGGTATGGCGAACACGGGCGTCTTGGGGATATTACTCTTTGACGTTCGGCCGGGAGAGGCGGGTTAGCTTCATCGGTTCAAGTATGTTGAACCCGAGGATATTCAATAATGGCCCAAGGCCGGGGACCCGGTTTAAGGGTTGTAATAAACCGGCCTTAATATTAATTGTGTTGTAAGTTAGAAATAATAGAAGGAAACCGGGACACGTCTATGAGGCGGTCTGGGTCTAAAACCGAACAATGTTAAACCCTGGGTTATAAATAAAAGGGGCGAACCGGGTTTCATGAAACCCAAATTAACAACTAAAGAACCAAACGAAAACTTTTGGCTCCTTGTTCGCCAAACCCCAATCCCAATTCCTCACAAGCCTTTAGGGAATCTCGCCCGGGGCGATAAGTTTTCAGGTGTTTAGGGCAACTTAAAGGACTCAAAGGTTCTGTTTGGGCGGATGACCAAGTCGTCGGGAACTCTACATCGCGATTGATTTGGGGCCCCAAGGCGGCTCGATTAATCTGGTTGCGGGTCCCCTTTGGTGGCATTACGTCTTCATTGGCAAGATCGGCGAAACCTCTTTAACACCCGAAGCGGGGACTAGTAACCCGCCATGGTTAAACAGGGCGGAGGCACCGGGGCGGGTGCACGGTTCAACCTCCTTTGATGGCGCCACCTCGATAGAATAACATCATGCCTCGGCTTGTCCGGACACCTCGGTCATTATTCCAATCCGATGGACAATCTTATTGCCGTGCTTCCGGTGGAGGCCATCAATTGAAGGAGATTCTCCGCATGCGGTGGGAAACGCGGGTTAAGAACTTCTTGAACATCATTGGTTCAGCGAAAGCATATTCATATGCCGTGCGGATTCATTCCACGCCCATTGGCCGGAGTTATAGCGGGGTTGGATGAACCAAACCGTATGTGTAACGGAACCGGTAAGCACCCGTGGCGTAACCCGGCGGGTGATGCTCGAAGTGGTGGACCAGGCCGAAACGCGGGGGGCCGAGTTAGCGGCGCAGCATGAGGCTCGTCAACTTCCGGCGGTTCATCCAACCACCACAATTGAGCCAGGGGTTACTTCTAGTTCTTTGGGGTGCCTTGTCTTGTCCCGCTTTCCAAATGTCGCCGCCCAAGGATTTCAAGGGGCCAAGGTACCAAATTACCCGGCGATTTGTCTTGGAAGCATGGGTGAGAGGCTATGAGATGGCGTGGAGATGTTGATGTAGATGGCGGCATGTGCAAAGTATTCTACCATGATGCTTGAGGGACAGCCCGTGTTGGTGAAAAGGCTTGCCGAAATTCTATCGTTCATGGGCCCGATTGCGAGCCGGTTTATCCGAATTTCAAGGATACGTAAGCAGCCCATGTCGATAGTGGACTTGGACTTGTCCGGGAGGAAGGAGAGTCAACAACCAAGTGGTGAGTCTTGGAAATTCTGCACTCCTCGGACCGGTTAACACCGACTCAGCGGTTATAAATTTGGAAAGCAACTGCCGGTTTAAACCTCTGAAGTTGAAATTGGGAGCGATATGATAACCCTCATGATTTCGTTAGTGAAGTATGCTGATTCGATGGTACCAAGGATCCCGGAGTCGATGATGACAAGGCGGGTGTAATAGCCGGCTTAGGGGATGATAGACTACTCATATCAACGAAATTCCTTCTTTTAGGGCCCATTGGACGAAACTCCAAAGTTAAGCGTGCTCAGCTTGGAGTAGTTCGGGATGGGTGACCACAAAAGATTGCTCCCAGTGCGCCGCAGTGAGGACAAAGTCGGAAAAAACTATATTGATCTGTGGGGGTTAGATCCCGCCGAGAATGCGACCACGGGGGTGTGTCGGGCGTTACAAGTTGGTATCGGAGCCGACCCTCGGTTTACCCGGATGGTTGCGGACAGGTGCGTGGTCATGTTGTTCATGGCGTTTGTGACCCGTCGTGGCACCCGACATGGCACATTACGGATGGGCCCGAACGTTTGTGCCAGAGGAGCGTTCCGTGGCCCGGCGGGGCGTCGGTTCCCCGAGTGGGGTGTATGTAATAGCCGGCTTATGGGATGATAGACTACTCATATCAACAAGGAATTCCTTCTTTTGGGGAGCCCATTGGACGAGAACTCCAAAGTTAAGCGTGCTCAGCTTGGAGTAGTGTCGGGATGGGTGAAACCGGGAAGTTGCTCCCGGAGTGCGCCGCAGTGAGGACAAAGTCGCGAAAAAGACTAATATTGATCTGTGGGGCCAGTCTAGATCCGCCGGAATTGGGACCACCGGCGGGTGTGTCCGGCGTTACAAAGGGAAGGCAAAGAAAGAAAAACTCAAGGGCAACAACATGGCAGGTCATGGTGCGAATAGCGTAAAGCGGATGGTAGCATGGACTTTGTGGCTAATACCAACGCCGCAGGACGGGGGTCAGCGGCGGAAGGGTAAAGCCAAATCGTGGTGGAGCTCAAGTCCCAATCCGGACCGCTGACTTATCTATTAAACCAAACCTGTCCAAAGCGGGGCGGAAGGAAGTCCGACCACCCACCTTTGGAAGGATTGTTATATTATGCAGGGTTTAAAAATTCTAATGCTTTCGGTATGATCATGGATCGGTGGTGGCTAGGATCCGGATTCCATAGGCTGGGTCACGGTGGAGGAAAGCGATTCAGGCTTCAATGGAATGCAGGTGGACATAACAATCAAAATAATCGGAATAGCGAGGGTGGTTACAACCCGCAACGGCGATCGGGTTATCGAGCCATAAACAGTTGAATAGTGGGCAATATCATGTATTCACCACTAGCCGGATAAGCGGGACGAAGCTTCTGGCGGTAGTGAATTCAATTGAATGATTTGGTGCCTCGTTATTTACCTTGGTCGAACAGCCAATCAAATGGAAGCGGGAGGATCCCCGGGTTGACAATCCGGGTTTCAAGCGTTGGTGGTGGCACCTCGGGTGGGAGGTTATAAGTTCACCAAAGGTACTCATGGATGGAGGGGAAGCATTTAATATCTTGTATTATGAGACCTTCCGTGGTATGGGGCTAACAAACAAGAATCTTAAACCGTCTGTCGGTTGTTCCATGGTGTTTTCCGGGCAATCGGCATATCAATTGGCAAGATAGCTCCAAGGTAGCCTTTGGAGATGATCATGATTCAGGTTAGAAACATTGGTTGAGGTGGTTAAATCCGGAGCCCGTACCCCTTTGTTTGGGGCCGGCTTATCCAAGTTTTGTTGCGGCCCTGTTTATATCTATCGCAGCTCAAGATGCGGGTCCAAAGGGACCATAACCGTTCATGGAAATTAAATTGCTTTGGAGTGTGAAGAAGGTGATGTGGCCTATCAGAGTCGGTTTGTGCCCGGGAGGAGTTGAAGTATTACAAGGATAATGTTGATCCAGGCTAACATGACTCCGTTGAAAAAGCCAACCACGAACATGATCGGCTCTAAAGTTCAAATCGGTGAGACCAAGCTTGTTGAACCGGAAATTTGTCCAAGCGGTTTAGTATCGATGCCAACTTGGATCCGGAAATGGAAGCGGCGCTCATCTGGTTCATCCATGAGGCAGGACATTTTGCATGGAAGCCCCGACATGCCACGTGTTGAGGAACTTCTTTGAGCACACTCTTAATGTTGATCCTAAGTATAAACCGGTGAAGCAGTTTCTCCGCTAGTTTAACGAAGAAAGGCCCAAAAGCTATTGGAGAGGAAGTAGCGGGCTCTTAGCGGCTGGCTTTATTGTTGAAGTGTTCCATCCGAATGGCTTAATTGGTTGCTTGTCCTTAAGAAAACACACAGGCGGTTATGGTAAAACAGATATTAACAAGGCTTTCCGGCGAGATCCTTTTGCCCTCCCGCATTGATCAGTTATTGATGCTCGGCGGGTTGTGGCGTTGAGTTTTTGGATGCATATTCGGTTATCATCATATCAAGATGGCGTTAAGGACCGGGAAAGGCGGCGTTCATAACTCCTTTTGGAACCTTCTTATGTCTCTATGCCCTTTGGGCTCAAAGAGTGCCAGGCAAATTATCAGCGGTGTTCGAACTGCCTTCATAAGCAGTTGGCCGTAATGTGCATGCTTATGTGGATGATATTGTGGTTAAGTCAAAGAAGGAGACTCGGTTGATGACTTGGGAAACCTTTGATAACCTACGGACATACAAGATGATGCTCAATCCGGCTAAGTGTGTTTTGGTTGCCGGCGGGCGAGTTATTGGGTTTTACGGTGTCCAAAATTGAGGCTAACCGGGAAGATCACAGCTATCACCTCTTGGCTAAAAGAAGTGTATCAATGATGTCGGCGTTTGGCAGGCGGATTCGCGTTGAGCGGTTTATCGATCGCCTAGGTGAAGGCAATACCTTTGTTCGGAATTTAAAAGCGGATCCCTTTGTTTGGAGTCCGGCGGGATAAACTTTGGAGGATCTAAGCGGCATAACCAACCCTTTATTCTTGCTGCTCCGATTGACAAGAGCCATTGCTACTATATGTGGCAGCTAATGCCGTGCATCGATTGTAGCTATTGTTGGAGGCGGGCAAGGAATATCCGGTTCGGTCCGGTTTACTATATTAGTGAGGTGCTTATTGAGTCCAAAGCAAAGATACCCACATTGGCGGGGGTGTATGGAATCTTCATGGCGGGGAAGCTCAAGCAATACTTCGAGCACATCCCATCACGGTGGTCATTCTGCTCCTTTGGGAGATATAATTCAAAACAGGGGGCAAGCGGATTGCCAAGTGGGCTATAGAGCTTGGGCGCCCGGTTTGAAATCGTTCCTCGGAAGGACGATCAAATCTCAAGCACTTGTGGATTTCATCAATGATTGGGCGGAACTGCAAGTGCACGAAAAAAACCGGATCACACCTCTTGGACTATTCATTTCGATGGGTCTAGGCAATTGGAGGACTCGGGGTTTGGAGTCGTTTCCCGAGGTGATAAGTTCTGTTATGTTCTCCGCTTAATGTTCCTTTGTACTAACAATGCAGTGATCGACTTTACTCCATGGTCTCCGGATGGCTAAGGAGATGAATCTCCGGAGTCAAATGCTTGATGACTTCGGTGGTGGCCCAACAAGTGTTGGTACTTGGGATTCTAGGGACCCGCTCAAGGCAGCTTATCGCCTTGAGGTGGATGTTATTGAGGCTACTTCAAGGGATATCGGGTTGGATCATGTGGAAGGAGCGGAAGAAGCGAAGCGGGGGCCTTTAAGCCGGCTAGGCTCCGGCGTAAACGGTCCGCCTAATGTCTTCTTAGATGTCTGCATAACCCGTCGGTCAACTCCCGAAAGGGATTTGGATATTCCGATCCGTGGCTCGATTAGTGGCAACCTTGCATGTCATTCGGATGGGCGGTTCCTTACCTTGCGTCATGAACAAGGCGAGTTACTAGAGGATGAGGCGCTAGAGCGGATAATCCGGCGATCCAAGTCCATGACTATTGTCAATGGCGAGTTGCATCATTGCTATGTATCGAGGGCATTTCAACGTTGTGTATCGGGAGGAGGAAGGCTGTGAGATCTTTTGGAAATCCACGAAGGAGATTGTGGTCCCCGCGGTTCAAAATCTCTAGTGTCTAGGCGTTTCATCACGGTTTTATTGGTTGTTTGCTCATCTTGATCACGGAGGACCTGGTTAAGGCGATGTGGCGGTTGTCGAGAAATTCTCAAGGCAGCGCTCATGTGCTGGCTCAAGGTTGGGATGATTCCAATTACTTGGCCGTTTGTCATTGGGGGCTAGATAAGGTCGGACCTTTCAAAGGTCAAGGACAAGAAAGACCCACCTTTTGGTGGTAGTTGACAAATTTACAAAGTGGGTAGAAGTGGAGCCCGTTAGCAAGTGTGATGCAGCCATGGTGGTTCAATTCATTAAAAGGTGGTTTTCGGTTTGGCTTTCCACGGTATCATTCGATAATTTGTACCAATCTTCTAAGGGTGCTATGAAGGAGGTTTGAGCGTGAGCACATTGACAGCGTTTCATCGGTAGCTCACCCCAATCCGTGCTAAGGAAGAGCTAACCAGGAAATCTTCCGAGGCATCAAACCCGGCTTATGGTTCCTTTACAGGGGCCGGGTTGTTGGGAATTGAGGGTTACCATACGTTATGGAGCATCAACACTACACCCAGCGGTCCCGACGGGATACGCCGTTCTTCATGGTTTCACGGGGGCGGTCCTCCCAGCGATATCCGGTCATGACTCACCTGTGTAGCCTTATGTTGAAGCGGACAACGAGGTAGCTCGACAAGATGCTTTTGGACCTGTTGGATGAGGGGCGTGACAGCACTGCCCGTTCAGCGATTTCCCAGGATCTTAAATCGCTATCACGATGTGCCGAGTTAGAACCGAACCTTTCAAGAAGGAGATTTGGTGCCGGCTCATTCAAGACCGGACTGATATGCAAGCTATCCCCCACCTTGGGAAGGACATTTTGTGGTCGGCAAGAATCACTGTGGGTGGTTATATCGGATTGATATTGAGGAGCATAAAGACTCACATCGTCGGAGGAGGAGACCAACGGCCGTGGAACATAGCTCATCTTCCCTACTAACTTAAGCCATAGGCTATACTCCCTCTGTTCGAAATAATTTGCGTTGGTGAAATCTAGTACAAGTTCAGCCACATTCTGAAATTAAGCACTTTCCCATTTTACCCTCGCGGCTCGTGGCTGTCCACTCACTCGTTGCTCTCGTGCCCTCTCCCCTTGCCTCTTACCCACCACCTCGACCACCTCGGGACCACCTGCCCCACCTGCCGACAACCCACCACCGGCTGGGAGGCCACCATCTCTCCCGTCGCCGCTATCTTTCTTCCATCTCCCTCCACCTCGTCCCTGCCCTCCGCTCCCTCACACCCACATCCAAGGACAAGCTTACTCTGGATCCAGCCGGAGGGGAGATGGGGGAAAGGCCGTTGATGGTGTGCACGGACCACATCCTCAAGCACGCCCGGTGGCCACGGAGGGGCGCGCATCCGCCCTGCCACAATGCCGGGCGCCATGGGTATTGGCTCGGGCAGACAGGCTCGGCCCTTGCAGGGAGGTCGGCGCCGACCATCTTGGGTGCCGCCAGGGTGGAAGCGAGGAGACCCGTGTCCGCCAGCGGCTACGCTCAAAGGCAAGAATGCAGGGGGAGGAGCTCAGCGGGGGAGGTCGCCCGGGTAAAAGGTCTCCTTTTCCCCTTCTCCTGTCATCTTCTCTTGCTCTGCTTGCTTTCTTGGAAGCGATAGACCTTCTCCCCGGAGTAGACATTTGTGCAAGGTAGAACAGATTTGTGCAAAATTGCTGCTCTTCTCTTCTTGTTCTTGGAGCAAGCAGCGTGAAGGGTTTGTACCCTTTGGGGGTACTCAATTACGGGAGATTGGAGCAAGCAACAGCAAAAATCAGTTTGAGAATACTCAATTCTTGGAGATTGGAGCCAGTTTGTTTTTGGAGCAAGCAGCAGATTGGAGCAAGCAGGAAGTGGAACAAGCAGCAAAAAATTCAGTTTACACCCCAAAAGCAAGTAGATTTAACCCTTTAAGGAGTACTCTGTTAGTACCTGGTTCAAATTTCTTCCTCTCCTTTCTTTCACCTTTTGTCATCTTGATGGCAAAAAATAAATTACAACTTACTCCATTTTGCCCGATCCACGAAAGCGAGTTCTGCGAAATGATGTACTTCTTATTGCAACACATGAAGTGATAGAAACAATAGAAATTCTTATCGTTATGAAGGCCATCAAGCAATCCATTTAGTTTCAGTTTTGCTCATTGACATCGTCCGATTGCTTGGTTCCACCGTGTCTTTGGAGTAGTGTAGGAATTCTTGGGTTGTTTGTGCTGAGTAAATATTGTCGTTTATTCTTTTGAGAATCCTAAATGTTGGGGTGATCTATGAACCAAATTCAGCACAGGGTTTAACGCACTTTCACTATGTTTGTGCTGGAGTAGTTGTCATATTCAGATATTTTATTTCATTCTCCTTATTTATACCATGACTTTGTTCAAAGGTGTTGAAAATCAGGTTTAGTCATGGAACCATCCCCAAAATGCATATTTCTCCCTAAAAAAAAAAAAAGAATGCATATTCCCTCTTTTTGTGTGGCGGGGTTGTTTTGTGTCCAAAAATAAAGCGAATGCTATTAACCAAAGCCAAAAGCGGTCAAGATGGTTACCGGTAAACAATCACACACTCAAGATTAGTTTTGACATATACTCCCTCTTCTCTTGTAATGCCATATATACATTTCCACTTTTCGGAGAAAATTAAAATGAGGCACCCTTGTGAACAAATGGGTGGGTAAGCTCCTGCGATCCCTCAAGTTGAACCAAATAAGAAAAAATATCAATCTTATCTGCTGCATTATCTCTTGAAATACTCCATTACATTATCTTCTTTCATTTCTGCTCTTCTTGTACAAGTTCTTACAACAATCTTGTTACTCTTTTTACTTTTACTCTGTCAAATAAACTACTCCATGTCAATATTGCAAGTGTTTACTCCTGTCAATCCGATCTTCTTTTTCTTGAAAAGCAAGTCACTTTGGATTTAGCTATTGGAACAAAGCTGCGGTATATTCCATGTTCCAACCTAACCTTCACGTATATCTAGGTGATTTAGCTATTGGAACAAAGCTGCAGGCTATAATTGCATGGATGGTTGTTGAAATTACAGAAAATCACCCGATTATTCAAGGAATGCCGGTGGTGAAACTCAGCGATGAACATTTTTGGTTCGGAAAGCCTCATTGGTTCTTCATTTCCATTTGCATTATTCCGGTCAATTGTGACCAGGACTGAATTATTTTGAAAAGATGAATCTGCATTTAGACCTGAATTGTGTACATTAATCTTTGTAATAATGGTTCCCTGGAAATAGGATTTGGGGGCAAAAATTTACAAAAGCAAGACATTGGGGATTGAACAACGCCTTTGGTAATATCTGAGTCATCAGCCCACAAAAACAAACATCAAGCTGGGCCCACAGTTACATAAATTCCACGGGTAAAATGATCCGATTTCCATTCCATCCTAGTACATCAAACAACAAGATGTCAAACAGCATATGGACTTATCATTCTGGTTTTTGGATGATTTAGTTAATCAAATTGACATCAATTGACCTGTTTTTTGGATCAATTGCAGACTCTCTTGATTGGAGTGGAGAGGGAGCAGAGGCAGGAGGGCAAGAAGGATCTGGGCTGACCTCGAGCTCTTGATTGGAGTGGGGGGGCGGCGAAGGATCTGTGGCCATCGTGAAGGATCCGGCGTTGTGGTGGAAAGGCATCGGGGGAAGAGCGCCGGGAGGGAACTCGGACTGGCGGGGAAGGCGGCCGATGGGGGCTACGGACCCCCGGGAAGGCGGCCGGCCGGCGAGGGAGCTGCGACCGTGGCGGGAAGGATCTGGGAGATCCGGGGCGGAGGAGCCAAGGAAAGGGGCAAAGGGAAGAACGGTGGAGGGAGGGGAGGAAGACACCTCCGTCGATTTCAAATCGGGGTAATATTACTTTCACCTTTGTTTCCTGGTGGGAACCGGTACCCCAGGACAATTATTTGGAACGGAGGGTACTTATGTACATATAATGACAATGTATATTTCGATCAATACAATAAATCAGACCTTAGCTAAGCGGGGTCTCTGTTATTTTTACATCATGAGTGGTTACCGGAGTTTTTGTCTTAAAGCGGTCTCGGTTTACCCCTTGAGTTAGCTTTTTAACAAAGCTTTATATTATGTCACTTGGGGCTTGGTGGGTGTCCAGAACCAATGCAACACCTTTTGACGGCGAAAGCCACGAGATCACTTGGGGACTTGGTCCGTCTGAACCGATCCGCCTCTTGGTGACCTAAGGCCCAGAATCACTTGGGGGCTTGGTGAACCAAATTACACCTTTTGATCGGCGTAATGCCACTACATCATGTGGGGACCGGCTAAATGAACCGTGCTTCGCCTATTGGGGGCTTGGTCATGTTAAACCATGGTAATGCCACTTGATCGGCTCAAGCAACCTCCGTCCCTAAAGATTTTGTCTTTGCCTTTGCTTGCAATTTATTTGTCTTTTGCATATTTCTTTTGTTTTTCTTAAAGACAAATGTTAAACCGTTTAATGGGTTTGAGATACGTTTTGTTTTTCATCGAAGACAATTTTGCCCGTTTGATTTTTAATAAACATCCTATTATAGAAATAACACGGTGTTCATCTTATCCGGAAAGGTTTACCTAGTAAACCCGGCCTTTATATCTGGGAGCTGTTTTCTCCTTCACGGAGGCGGGTTTTTATAATTCCGCTTCAAGATTACGCCAAACTTCATGCCCTATGATGGCAGGTATCATATATTCCCATATTTCATTATATGTACTATCTTTAGTTTCATATACATGGATATGATGACCCGTCTGGTGGTACAACCACAATGGAAGTTTAAGATTTTTTGGCTGTAGATAACAGTTTGAAGTTGATAATTTAACAAAAGCATAAGTTGAAATAAATATGCGGAAGGCATATCAACACAAAGTGTGGCAGCTAGTCTATTACAAAGGCAACCACGGTGCCGGATAAGATAATTGTTTTAAACAATGAAGCGATAGCGTAAACGGACTCCGGTTTATGGCAATCGCCGCTTGGCACGATGGTTGCGGGTCATCTGCCTTTCAACCGATTCCCTACCCGGGTGGAAATCAACAGTTGTCAAATGATTCCCATTAATGCTTGGAATACAGCTTCGCCGTTGATCAACAACGGGTTCAATATCGAGGGCGTAAGTATGCTTACGGATTGGCGGTATAAGGTTCTCCGCTTAAATTGGGGCGGACACTTTCGTTTGTTTTCTCCATCCCTCTTGGGCCTGATTGATCCTCCAACTTGGATAATGCCCTTGAGTCCGGGATATGATCCTTCAACAAAATATTCTCCTGTGAGATACTTATTCTGAATGTGAGCCAACTCAATCATCTTGAAAGCCTCAATCTCGGTTGGAGTAAAGAGGTTAGGAAAGGGTTGAGGATGTCTTCTTCTTCCCGGAGGGCTTGAACCTCCGTGGCCTTCTTGATCCCTTCCTCCTTGTTGATCTCTTCCGGTTCTTATTTTTCAGCTCTATCTTCAATAGCCAAGCATCCTTGTATTCCTTGTTGAAGGAAGGCAATGTCTTAGTGCTCTAGATCTATGTGAAACAGCTCGAAATAAAGCGGAGGATATTTGTGTGATCGATGGTAAACTTGGAGATTATAAATGATTTTTACCGACCAAATTCGTAACATGCAAGAAAGCGAATTCGAGGACGAGGGTGGCCATGGGGCGGCGCCCAGGGGGTGGGCGCGCCTCCACCCTCGTGGAGGCCTCGTGTCCTTCGGACTACTTCTTCCTTTCCAAAATTATTAAATATTCCAAAATGGAGGAAAATTGCCACTAGAATTGTTTTGGAGTCGGTTTACTTACCGTACCACATACCTATTCCTTTTGGGTCTCGGCGTTACGAAAGTGTCCCTTTATTCCTCAGGGTTGGTTTCAATAATATTAGTTTCAACATTGATAGGATTACGAGATATAATGTTTAATTCTTTGATCGTTCACCACCCTCGGACTTGTGCCTTGAAGTTGTTGATTTTTATGGCACCAAAGCGATAGACCTCCTCGATAACATAAGGACCTTCCCATTTAAAGAATTTTCCTACAAAAATCTTAAATGAGAGTTGAATAATAACACATAATCACCTCCGTTAAACTCACCTTTTGTATCCTTTTGTCATGCCAGCGTTTGACTTTTCTTTGAATAGCTTGGCATTCTCATAGGCTTGGGTTCTCCATTCATCAAGTGAGCTAATATCAAATAACCTCTTCTCACCCGGCAAGTTTGAAGTCATATTTGAGCTCTTTAATAGCCCAATATGCTTTATGTTCAAGTTCTAGAGGTAAATGACATGCTTTTCCATAAACCATCTTATAAGGAGACATACCCATAGGATTTTTGTATGCAGTTCTATAGGCCCATAATGCATCATCAAGTTTTTTGGACCAATTCTTTCTAGATCTATTGGTAGTCTTTTGCAAAAGTAATTTGAGCTCTTTTGCTCAACTCTACTTGACCACTAGGCTGGGTGTTAAGGAGGGTGTGATTCTATGATTAACATCATACTTAGCAAGCATCTTCTGGAAAGCACCATGAATAAAATGTGAACCACCATCGGTCATAAAGATATCTAGGGCCTCCAAACCTTGGAAAAATAACTTCTTTAAGCATTTTAATAGAAGTGTTATGATCAGCACTACTAGTTGGAATAGCTTCTACCCACTTAAGGTAATCAACACAACTAAAATATGTTATAACCATTAGAGGAGGAAAAGGTCCCATATAATCAAAGCCCCCATACATCAAGGGTTTCAATAACAAGAGAATAATTCATAGGCATTTCTTGGCGTCTACTAATATTACCAATTCTTTGACATTCATCACAAGATAAGACAAACTTACGAGCATCTTTGAAGAGGTAGGCCAATAAAAACCAGATTGCAATACCTTACCGGTTCTATCTCCGTGGTGTCCTCCATAGGATTAGGTGACACTTTAGGTCTGATCCTGTTCATGCTCGGTACACAATGTCTAAAACAATCTACTCCTTCTTTATAAAGGTGTGGGTCATCCCAGTAAATGTCTTAAATCATAAAGAACTTTTCTTTTGTTGGTATGTGAAACTAGGTGGTATAAATTTAGCAACAATGTAATTAGCATAATCATCATACCAAGGGTAGTACGGAAGCATTGACGACCGCTAATTGTTCATCGGAAAGCTATCATCAATAGGTAGTGGGTCATCAAGAACATTCTCTAACCTAGACAAGTTATTGCAGCAGGGTTCTCAGGCTCCTTTCTATCAATAATATGCAAATCAAATTCTTGGAGCAAGAGAACCCATCTAATAAGTTTGGAAAAGCATCTTTCTTTTCCATAAGGTATTTAATAGCAGCATGATCGATGTGAATAGTAACTTTAGAATCAACAATATAAGGTCTAAACTTATCACATGCAAACACAACTGCTAAGAACTCTTTTTAGAGTAGCATAATTTCTCGGGTATCAAGAGTCTTACTAGCATCTTTGGATAACATTCAATTTCTTATAAACTCTTTGCCCTAGAAGAGCACCTAACATAATCACTAGCATCCACATAATTTGAAAGGTAAATTTCAATTGGCTGAACAATAGGTGCGATGATCAAAGCTTTCTTAAGTATTTCAAATGCTTCTACACAATCATCATCAAAGACAAAAAATATCTTTTGCAATAAATTAATCAGAGGCCTAGAGATTTTAGGAAAGTCCTTAATGAACCTCCTATAAAAACCGGCATGACCGAAACTTCTTATACCTTTTATGTCCTTGGGACATGGCATCTTTAATAGCATCAACTTTAGCTTTATCAACTTCAATACCTCTCTAAATCTTATGCCCCAAAACAATGCCTTCATTAACCATAAAGTGGCACTTTTCCCAATTCAAGGCAGACTAGTGTCTTACTCTAAAAAACTTGATCAAGGTTGCTCAAGCAATCATCAAAAGGATCCATACGGGAAATCATCCATGAATACCACAAATCTTTTCATAAAAGTCGAGAATATAGCCATCATACATCTTTGAAAGGTAGTAGGTGCATTACATAAACCAAAAGGCATTTATAAGCAAAAGTACCAAAGGGCAAGTAAAAGTAGTTTTTGATTGATCCTTAGAACGCGTATTTGAGAGAAACCCAATAACCATCTAAACAAGAAATGTGTGTGTTTGGATAGTATTTCTAGCATTTGATCAATAAAAGGTAAAGGGAATGATCTTTCTTAGTAGCTTTATTTAATTTCGAAATCAATTACCATCCTATAACCTGTAATAATTCTCGGGGATCAATTCATCTTTATCATTAGGAACAACGGTAATACCTCCCTTTTAGGAACACAATGGACAGGGCTTACCCAATCACTATCGACAGGGGATAAATTATACCTGCCTCAAGGAGCTTTAGTATCTCCTTTCTTACCACTTCTTTCATCTTAGGATTCAATAAATGTTGAGGATCTCTAACTGGTTTGGCATCATCCTCCAAATTAATTTTTGTTGGCATAACGTGGGACTAATGCCCTTAGATCATCAAAGTATATCCAATAGCAACGGTTGCTTCTTGAGTTTTCAATAATATTTCTTCTTCTTGCCTCGAAAGGTTAGCACTAATAATAAAGGATATATTTCCTTTTTGACCAAGATAAACATACCTAAGATTATCGGGTAATGGTTTGAGTTCAAACAGGGATTACCCTTGGGTGGAGGGATCCCTAGAATTTCAACGGGTAGGTTGTGTTTAGAATGGTTCTGTTGAAGGAACACTTCATCTAATTTCCTTCTTTCCTTCATAAACATATCATTTTCATGGTCTAGCAAATATTGTTCTAACGGATCAGCGGGAAACGGCAATAGAAGCAAGACCAATAATCTCATCCTTACTAGGTGATTCTCTATCACGAGGTTGTCTTGAAACTTAGCAAAATTAAACTCATGAGACACATCCTCTAAGCCAATTTAACAGTATCCTTTTCACAATCAATCTTAGCATTAACAGTATTCAAGAAGGGTCTAGCAAAATAATGGGACAAAAATCATCTTGTGGGGAACTAAGAACAAAGAAAATCAGCGGGATATTTAACCTTCCCACACAAGACTTCAACATCTCTAACAATCCCAATTGGTGAAATAGTATCTCTATTGGCAAGCTTGATAGTAACATCAATACCTTCCAATTCAGCGGGTGCAATCTCATGCATAATTTCTTTATATAAGTCATAGGGTATTGCACTTTTAACACCCATATCACATAACCATGATAACAATGATCTCCTATTTTAACAGAAAACGGGCATCCTACCACGGGTCTATGTATCTTAGCATGTGGTCTAACAATTTAGGTCTCACCAGAAATAAATAAAGTTTAAACTTCAACAAGGAATTTTAAACCATTCTCCTTGGGGTTCAACTTTAATTTGCCAAAGGTTATAAAAGCAGTATTATCTTCGAACAAAGTAATTTTAGCGCCTTTAAATCCAGGAAAAAGGTTTCCAAAAAGATTTAAACAATAAACTTGTGAACAACTTTCCTTCCAACGTAAAAACCCAATCTTTTAATTCGGGAATTTTTTAAAAATTCTCCTTTGGGAATTCAAATAGTTTGAAAATTATAAAAACCCTACCGAAGTTCAAGCCATTTTGCGAAATCCCAAATTGGGAAAAAGCACAATAAATTTTCAATAATCCTTTCTTTGGAACCCCAATTTGGGGCTTTAATTTTAATAAACCATTTGAATTAAAGTTTCCAAAAGCCCTTGGGGATGGCTTTCTCCTTGGGAGGCCAAAATTTTAATAATATTTTGGGTAATTAGGAAATCAGATTGAACCAAGGGATGCCCTTAGGGAAAATAGAATTGGTGAAACCAAACTTAAATTCGGTTTAATTAATTTTTCCAAGATCCGTATCATCACATAGCCTATACCATGTCAATGCATCCCCCTTCAAACATAAAGAAGACCTTCATTTTGATAACATCCCGGGAATACCAGGAAGCAAATAATCCACAAACTTCATCCGGAAAGATAAAGGTGTAAATCGGGATGCAATGTTCCATCTCCCAAAAGGATTAGCTAGCAGTTTCTCTATCATACCGAAAGGAATATCAAAGTAAATATTTTAGTAGGTTCATGGGTTGAGGAGCAACTCTTTGCACTTAGGGGTGAAGATACCCAACAAGCCCCTAAAGTTATTTTCCATAGTAACAAGTGAAAGAAAATTTCAGCACACTATATAAATGTTTCCTTACCAAGTTCCACTCCCGCGCTACACTCCCGGCAGCGGCACCCGAAAAAAGTCTTGATGACCCACAAGTGTAGGGGATCTTCGTGTCCTTTCAATACGTAAAGTGTCGAACCCAACGAGGAAGCGAAGGAAATGATAAGCGGTTTTATAAGGTTTTCTCTGCAAAAGCTTGAAATTGTGGGTAACAGATAGTTTTGTGATAAGATAAATGGTAACGAGTAACAAGCAATGAAAGTAAATAAAGTGCAGCAAGGTGGCACAATCCTTTACGTAACAAAGGACAAGCCTGGACAATTTCTTATAATGAGAAAAAGAGCTCCAGGGACACGTGGGAATTATCGTCAAGCTAGTTTTCATCATGCTCATATGATTGCGTTGGTCTTTGATAATTTGATATGTGGGTGGACCCTTTGGGATTGCCCTTACTTGGACAAACATCCCACTTATGATTAACCCCTATTGCAAGCATGCAACTACAAAAGAAATTAAGGTAAACCTAACCACAACATTAGACATATGGATCCAAATAAGCCCTTACGAAGCAGGCATAAACTAGGGTTTAATCTTACTTCACTCTAGCAACCCATCATGTACTTATTACACCAATGCCTTCCTATAGGCCCAAATAAGCGGTGAAGTGTCATGTATGGCGTTCACATAACACCACTAGAGGAGAGACAACATACATCTCATCAAAATATCGAACAAATACCAAATTCACAAGACTACTAATAGCAAGACTTCACCCATGTCCTGGGAACAAACATAACTACTCACAAAGCATATTCATGTTCATAATCAAGGGTAATAAATGCATTAAGGATCTGAACATATGATCTTCCACCAAGTAAACCAATTAGCATCAACTACAAGGAGTAATCAACACTACTAGCAACCCCGGTACCAATTTGTGGTTTGGATACAAGATTGGATACAAGAGATGAACTAGGGTTTTGAGAGGAGATGGTGCTGGTGAAGATGTTGATAGAAATTGACCCCCTCGATGAGAGGATCGTTGGTGATGCGATGGTAATGATTTCCCCTCCGGAGATTTTCCAAAGACTCTGGGAGCTCTAGATTGGTTCCGGGTTGCCTCGTGGGGGAGTTCGTGCCTTAAGCTTGCCTCTGATTTTTCCCGGTAAAAGCCTTCATATGCGGGAAGATGGGCCGGGAGGGGCCACGAGGGCCAAGGCAGGCGCACCTAGTAGGGGTGGGCGCGCCCCCACCCTCTGGCCGGGTGTGGGTCCCCTCGGTGTTTCTTCAGCTCAATAATTCTTATTAATTCCAAAACTGACTTGTGGAGTTTAGGATTTTTGGAGCTTGCGAGAATAGGTTTCCAATATTTGCTCCTTTTCGGCCGAATTCCACTGCTTCCCCTTTCTTCATGGTAAACCTTGTAAAATAAGAGAATAGATATAAGTATTGAGATATAATGTGTAATAATAGCCCATAATGCAATAAATATTGTTATAAAAGCATGATGCAAAATGGGCGTGTCGGGGAGAACATGGTATTGAGATCCAAAAAGAAAAGCCATCTAGCTAATAACTATGGACTGAAGGTCTTTGGTAAACTACTCACAACTCATCGGAGGGCTATGGTGTTGATGTGAAGACCTCGTAAATCGATTCCCCCTCCTTGAACTCCAGGAAGGCTCCAAGATGGGATCTCCGGATCTGGAAGGTTACAACGGTGGAATTAGGTTTTCATTGGCTCCTGGATGTTTCGGGGTACATAGGTTATATAGGAGGAAAAAATGGTCGGTGGCCTTGGGGGAAACGAGATAAGGCGTGCCACAGGAGGGGTGGGCGCCCTCCACCCTCGTGGCCGCCTGGCTGCCTTGACTTGCACTCCAAGTCCTCTGGATCACGTTAGTTCCAAAAATCACGCTCCCGAAGGTTTCATTCCGTTTGGACTCCGTTTGATATTCCTTTTCTTCGAAATACTGAAATAGGCAAAAAAAACAGCAATACGGGTTGGGCCTCCGGTTAGTAAGTCCCAAAAATGATATAGATGTGTAAAATAAAGCCCATAAACATCCAAAACGGGTAATATAATAGCATGGAACAATCAAAAATTATAGATACGTTGGAGGCTTATCATGTACCCGATAACTATGTGTTTGATCTCTCTCTCTCTCTCTCTCTCTCTCTCTCTCTCTCTCTCTCTCTCTCGTGTTCTCTCTTGGCACGATCTTGATGTATAAGGAGCTTTGCTATTATAGTTGGATCTTATGATGTTTCTCCCCCCTCTACTCTCTTTGATGAATTGAGTTTTCCTCTTGAAGTTATCTTATCAGTTGAGTCTTTAAGGATTTGAGAACACTTGATGTATGTCTTGTCGTGCTTATCGTGGTGACAATGGGCTATCCGTGATCTACTTGATGTATGTTTTGGTGATCAACTTGCGGGTTCCACCCATGAACCTATGCATAGGGGTTGGCACGTTTTCATCTTGACTCTCTGGTAGAAACTTTGGGGCACTCTTTGAAGTACTTTGTGTTGGTTGAATAGATGAATCTGATTATGCGTGCAATGTATAATCATGCCCATGGATACTTGAGGTGACAATTGGTATCTAGGTGACATTAGGGTTTTGGTTGATTTGTGTCTTAAGGTGTTATTCTAGTATGAACTCTATGATAGATCGAGCAGAAAGAATAGCCCGTGTTATGTTACTCGGGACTCTTGAATAGATCGGCGGAAAGGATAACTTTGAGGTGGTTTAAGTACCCTAATTATTAAGCGGCTTTGGGTGACTCTTTTTTGCATGTTGAGGGATAGTTATATGATCCAATTATTTATTATTGTTGACAGAACTTGCACTAGTGAAAGTATGGACCCTATGCCTTGTTTCCTACCATTGCAATACCGTTTACCTCACTTTTATCATTAGTTACCTTGTTGTTTTTATATTTTCAGATTACAAAAACCCATATCTACTATCCATATTGCACTTGTATCACCATCTCTTAGCGAACTAGTGCACCTATACAATTTACCATTGTATTGGGTGTGTTGGGGACACAAGAGACTCTTTGTTATTTGGTTGCGGGGTTGCTTGGGGCAGACCATATTCATCCTCGCCTCCAGGATTGATAAACCTTAGGTCATCCACTTGGGAAAATTTCTTGTCCTACAAACCCTCTGCACTTGGAGGCCCAACAACGTCTACAAGAATAAGGTTGTGTAGTGACATCACTCCACCACGCCCCGGGCTCGGTCATCTCCCCCTCCCGGCCAGCCGGATCGGCCCGGCTGAACACCTCCGGAAGATTCGTCGTCTTTGAAGCAACCGATCCACCTTGCCCGGGCCGGTGCTACCTCTTGAGCATGCATTGGTTTTCCCTTGAAGAGGAAAGGGTGATGCAACAAAGTAGCATAAGTATTTCCCTCAGTTTGAGAACCAAGGTATCAATCCGTGGAGGCTACCGCAAATCCCTCGTACCTTGCAACCAGCATAATAAAGGGGTTGTGAATCCTTCCGGCCATTTGCAAAAGTGAGATCGATAGAGATAATAAGATAACTTTTTTGGTATTTTTTGATATAGATTGGAAAGTAAAATTGCAAAATAATATAGATGGGAAACTTATATGATGGAAAATAGACAGGGGCACATTTTTCACTAGTCTTCTCTCAAGATAGCATAAGTATTACGGTGGGTGAACAAATTCTTTCGAGCAATTGTGAGAAAAGTGCATAGGTATGAGAATATCTTGGCATGATCTTGTATATAGGCATCACGTCGCGACAAGTGGATAAAGCGATTCGCATCTACTACTATTACTCAAACATTACCGCTATCCAGCATGCATCTAGAGTATTAAGTTCATAAGAACGAGTAGCATTAGGCAAGATGACATGATGTAGAGGATAAACTCAAGCAATATGATATAAACCCCATCTTTTTATCCTCGTCGCAACAATAAAATCGTGCCTTGCTGCCCTCTATCCTTTGGGAAAGGAACACAAGATTGAACCCAAAGCTAAGCACTTCTCCCATTGCAAGAAAGATCAATCGGTAGGCCAAACCAAACTGATAATTGAAGAGACTTGCAAAGATAACAAATCATACATAAAATAATTGGAGGAGATTCAAATATTGTTCATAGATAATATTTATCATAAACCCACAATTCCCGGATCTCGACAAACCCTTTGCAAAAAAATTATATCGAATAGATCTCCAAGAAGATCGAGGAGAACTTTGTATTGAGAATCAAAAGAGAATAAGCCATCTAGCTAATAACTATGGACCGAAGGTCTAATTTTCTCACACTTCATCAGAGGCTATGGTGTTTGATGTAAAGCCCTCCGGTCGATACCCCCCGAACCTTTGGAAAAAGCCCCAAGATGGGATCTCACGGATCGGAAGGTTTTGATGGTGGAAATAGGGTTTCGTGGTGCTCTGGATGTTTTCGGGGTATATGAGTATATATAAGCGAAGGAAGTGGTCGGGGAACCCACGAGGGGGACACGCCTACCCCCGGGGCGGTCCGCCTTTGGCCTCCTCGTTTCTTTCTTGGCGTCCTCCAAGTCTCATGGATTGCGTTTGTTCAAAAGTAACTCTCCTGAAGGTTTCATTCCATTTGGACTCCGTTTGATATTCCTTTTCCGTGAAACAAAATAGGCAAAAAAAAAAACAATTTAATTTGGGCCTCCGGTTAATAGGTTAGTCCCAAAAATAGTATAAAAATGTATAATAAAGCCCATTAAACATCCAAAACAGATAATATAATAGCATGGAACAATCAAAATTATAGATCGTTGGAGATGTATCAAGCATCCCCAAGCTTAATTCCTGCTTTCGTCCTCGAGTAGGTAAATGATAAAAACAAATTTTTAATGTGGAATGCTACCTAGCATAATTCTCAATGTAATTTTTTTATTGTGGCATGAATGTTTCAGATCCAAAGATTCAAGACAAAAATTTAATATTGACTTAAGAGTAATAATACTTCAAGCATACTAACAAAGTAATCATGTCTTCTCAAAATAACATGGCCAAAAGTTATCCTACAAAAATCATATAGTCGACTATGCTCTATCTTCATCCTTTCAAGACCCGACTCCAAGTCACATTGATCTGGCGGTAACACCTCATATCACTTTGCGGCCTCACATGCAGGTTATTCCACGGTGTCGCCTTAAGGCCCGGACCGTTTGCCTTTTGGCTCCACGTATATGATAGTGTCGCTAGCATCCATATGACGGAAGAACCGGGCCGACGGCTAGTCGTGAACCCGCGGCGGTAACCCATGGGGGCAGGCATACATGAATCAACCGAGCATGTCGATTGGGCGTGTGAATCCGGGGCTGTAGCGGTGGGGCTAAGGGACTCCGGGAACCCGGGCTTGCGAGGCTAAGGCAGGACTCCGGATGTCACGGCGTGACATTTCCCGAAGAACGGGAACCAGGAGCAGTGATAACATACCGGCCATCAAATGTCCGGCGGTAGTCTTTGGGCTACCGGTCCGGTGGCTGGGTTGTAGCGGACTACTATGGCTCATTAAGCACAAGACTACATTTCCCCATAAAGAGGCTACCAAGGATAAACAACTAGGTTGCGGATCCCCACATACCAAAGCATTTCAATCATACACACAATATGCTCGATATGTGTAAATACAACATGGCATCACAACATAACCTCGACTCAAGTATTTATTCATTAGGCTACAAGGGGCGAGTATTACAAACATGGGTCTCATGACCCAACATCAAAACATACAAGCAACAAGCACAAGCGGAAGCTTAACATGTAAATGGAACATCTACAAATGAAAAAGGCTGGAGATGCCGACTATCTACGAGATCTGCCGAGGCACAAAATCGTGGTGAGGTAACAAGCATAAGCGTGAAGTCCACCGGAACTACTAGGGCGAAGTCTCTCGCAAAAAACATAAAATAGGCAAACGTGAGTAAAAATGTACTCGCAAGACTTACATCAAAACTAACTACATATGCATCATTATCAACAAAGGGGGTGGGGTTTAACGCACAAGCCAGCTTTGACTCGGTGGCCTATCTGAACTCATTTGCAAGTAACTCCTTTGAGGTGGGCCCGGTCCACATATTCACCATATCAATACACCACTATGGATCCCTCCCGTCTCCCCAAAGGCATCATCCGCACTCACGCTTACCTTGCGGTTTTAGAGTATCCACTTTCACTTGTCTATGAACTGTCAGGGCAACCCAAGTCCTTTACCATAGACACAGCTATTCGAATAGATCATATTAACCCTACAGGGGTGTCTTCTTCACACGCTCTGCGCCACTTACCGCCATGTAACCTCGTGTATCTGGCAACCTTCAAGCGGGCTTTGGCGGGGGAGTCGTCCCACCTGACTAACCACAAAGTCTCTAGTCTGGGTTTATGCCTATTTGGGTTTCCATCCAAAGGAGATCCGGCGGGGTGTGGCTCCGGCCCCAAATGATGTGTTGGGTTCCCAAGCCCACCTCGGGTGGTTTCGCTTGGTACCGTGCCCACAGTGCCTAGTCTGTCCCAAGCCCCTTCGGGTGCCACTTGGTAGACTACTAACACTACCTACAAACACCAGAAATTGCAACTCCGGATAGAATCAGGTTGATTAATAAGTCGAGAGGGGCACTTAAGCATTCAATGTGTGGTAGTCTGTTCATGGATCACAAACCACGAACTCAGTTCCGGGGCCGGCTGCAATGAGACAACCCACCATGTACTCCTACATGGCCTCTCACCCTTCACCTTTACCAAATCGTGTTCACACACTTACCTCTCAACATGGACATGTTCCACACCTCCGATTCATTCCCGATGAATCAGGACCACTCAACTCTAAGCGATAGGCCCACGACAAACAAGCATGAATGAGTAGGCCGAGGGCTCAAACAACTCCTACTCATGCTAGTGGGTTTCATCTATTTCTTGTGGAATGACAGGTCATGCAGAGGATAAAGGGTTCAGCTACCCACACCAAGTTGAGATGAATCGTTGTTGTCCTAATGTAGTAAAAGATAGTAGGGCGAGAGGTGGGATTATATCGGAATGAGCGAGGGTTTTTGCTTTTGGTACTTACGAAGATAATATAGTTCTTGATGGGTGTCATCGAACTCATCGTCGGAACCCGTCTATCGAGAGGGACAAACACCGGCAAACAAGGAAGAACACAATCAATGCAATGCAACAATTATAATGCATGATTATGACATGGCAATATGATGTGATTTGGCCTAATGCAACTAGCAACACAATTAAGTGTAGTTGGTTTGAACCCAAGGTTCAAATTCAAACTCCACAATGGTTATTTAAATGCCATTTAATTGATTTGACCTTGATCGGGGTATAAGTTGTCCTAACATGCATGAAAATGGTAAGATGGATAGATTAGATTTTTTATGATCATTTTCATATATATAAATTATTTAATTTGGAGTTACGGTTTGAATTTCTATGAATTTTTAAGTTTGAATCATTTTCGGAATTTCTTGAATAATTTTAAATCCAGAAAATGAATAACTGCGTCGCACTTCCTTTATGGCGTCCAAGTCAGCATGGGTGACCGGTCAAACCTGGCGATGGGGTCCCTTGGTCAATCACCCCGATCTTTGCGGTCACCGGCTTGGGGTCAGGTCAGCGGACACAGCAAGTCAACCGGCCGTGGGTCCTGCTGGATTATAAGCTAATTAAAACAAAAAATAAACCGGAGTTAATTAGGCGCGGGGCCCGGTTCCGGTGTCCTTGAGAGGTTAATTTGGCGCCATTAGCCGCTAATGATCTGCCACGTTGATATGGCGGAGTTCAGCCGGCGGGTCAGCAACAGCAGAAAACCTCGGGTTTCGCCCTCGGCGACCAAACACCGGGAGGGCTCTGTGGGTTCTGGCGCTCATCGCGCCCCGGGGCGGCAGGAGGTTCGGGCCCGGCCAGGCTCCGCCGGGCAGGCGGCGGGGCCCGGGAGTTCGGGCGGCGGGAAGGTCTAGAAAGCGCGAAAGGGCAGGGGTAGGGAGCAGCGGGGGGGCTCCACAGGGACCGGGCGTCGTCGGAAACGGGGAAGAGCTGGAGTCGGAAGGCGGTGAGGCGATCTTGGTGGGCCGGAGATGAAACAGCCGCCGAGGATGAAGCGAAACTTCGCCGGGTTGCTTCTTTCGGTGAGGAGGGAGAGAATCGCGGCGGGAGCGTGTCGGGGCGTCTTGGCGTGCGAGCCCGCGGTGGCTGTGGCGGCGGTGATTTGACCCACGAGAGAGGCGAGGGAAGAGGGAATGGCATGGGAGAGGCGAGAGATGTTTGGGGTGCGTGGCGGCCAGGACGATCGGCAGAGAGGGAGAAGGGGTGGCGGAAAGGCGTGGCAGCGGCGGCTGCGGTCTTACGCAGCTACTCTTGGCGGGAGCTTGAAGAAGCTCTGGCAGTTGGGCTGGAAACCCCTGCTGGGCGGCTGGGCGAACCAGGCTGCCGAGGGGTGTGGAAAGGGCCGGAAGCTTTTCTATTTTGTTTCTGTTTTCTATTTTTACATTTGTTTTGATTTAATAAAATACTAAATCATTTTATTTACTTCATCAATTTTGTAGGAACTAGTTGGATTGCTCCAAACTCCTCACCAATTAACAAGTTTTGGACATATATTATATATAACAAATATATATCCAAAGCAAATAATTATTCATTAATTCCAAATGCCCAAAATAAATACTTATGAGCTCCTAAAAATATTGGTTTGATTCTCATATCATCCAATATTTTGGAAACAACTTGAGCATTTTCTTAGACCCTTTTGGACAATTTTTTTATCTGGGCCATGTCGAGAGATGATTCGAGGTTTCACAAATCCTCATTTCAAAATTAAATGAAATTTAAACATGATGGACACAAGATGCAAAACTAGGCAGCACCGGAAGCTAGGTGTCACAGCCCTAGAGTTTTGTTTTAACTTTGGCATTGCATCCCTGCATCATGTTTAAATTTATTTGAAAAATGGGGATGTTGAAACCTAACATAAATAATTCAACTAGGTTCAAACTTAAAACTTTTCAATGAACCCAAAATGCCCTTCATAAATTACCATCTTTGGTCTGGCTAAACCACATGCCAAAAATGGTTTCATATTTTTGGAGGCTATTCGGAAAAATTAAATCATAAGTATTTCAATTTGGACATTTAAATTCTATAAAATATTTTAAATGTCCAAATAATCTTGAAAACATTTGAGGGCTATTGGAAATAGTTTCAAAAGTGCCCACAATTATTTTCAGGATTTTACAAAATGAATTAGTATTTTACTAATTCAAAGCAAAGAAAAAAAAACAAGAAAACAAATAAGTAAAGAGAGAAAACCTTGGGCCATCCAGGACCTCAGCAGCCCACCTGGCTGGCCCGGTGGTGGCCCTGCCCCCAGGGGCCCATGCAATCCTCTACCCTGCCCGGGTGGGAGGAGGAGAAACACTTGGCGTGCCGTGGCGACACGCCACCTCCCTGCACCTGCCCCCCCCTTGCCTTTGAACCGCCTCCCGGCCTCCCCTCGGCCCTGGACGCCCTTTTTCCCCTCTCCCTTCTCTCTGGTTCCCCACCACAGGCCAAGCCCCCGCTGCCGGCCTTGCCCATGATCGTGGCCCTTGCCTTCCCGCGCCTCTCCGGCGTGTTCCCGTGCTCCCCGACCTCCTCTTCCTCCTCCACCCGGGCCGTGACCTTGGGAAGCCCTAAACCTGCCTTGGCGTCTTCTTTAACCTCGGTCCCGGAGATCGCAGTGACCGCGCCCACCAACCCTCCCGAGCCCACGGCGTTCTCGTGACCGCTGTGAACCCGGCCTCCCTATCCTCTTCTTTTCTTTCCCGTGCGTCGTGGCCGGGCACCGCACTCACCCCTTGGGCGCCGCCCCGGGCTTGGCGGCGAAGCCCGGTGACCATTTAGTCGCAGGCGTGCACCGTTAATGCTTATCGCGACCGTAGAGCACCCCCGGCACCTCAGCTCGCTTCGTTTGTGAACAGCGGCACCGATCGAACCGCACCGAGCTCCTTGCGCTCCCCGGAGCTTCGCCGTCGTGGTTCAAACCCCACGGCCGGCCACCACCGCCTTCGGCCAGCGCCAGCGGGAGCCTCAACAAGCCCAACACACCTCAAACCGAGCCACGTAGGCGATTCCAGCACACCTCCTGGGTACATCCCGGGGCCCTAACTCCGGCGCCATTAGGCACTAACCTAATGACCCCACGGGTCCGCAGGGGGGCCGGCTCACAGTAAGTTTTGGATTAGTTTAAATCTAAGCCTAATCACCCGGTGACATGGGCGTGGGACCCGGCTCAGGTTTGACCGGTCATTTTGTGTTGACGATGGCGTCATCTTGACGTCATGTTGTTTTAACTATTTTAGAAATTTGAATAAATCAGAAAAGGTTTAGAAAAATTCAGAAATAGTTAAAACTTCTAAAATTCATATAAATTCAACCTAACTCAGAAAGAGATAAATTATATATGAAAATGATCAGAAAAATCCAATCTATCCATCTATACCATTTTCATGCATGTTAGAACAACTTATATGCTTTTTAAAAATCATATAAATGGCATTTAAATATCCACATATGGAGTTTTGAATTTGAATCTTGTATTCAAACCAACTTCATTTAACTTTGCTAGATGCATTAAGCTCAATCAACGGCATATTGCCATGTCACATTCATGCATCATATTTGCATTCCATTGATTGTGTTCTTTCTTGTTTGCGGTTATCCCCTCCCGGTGAGCGGCGTTAAACGGCGTGTTCGATGACACCGATGAGGAACTATACTATCTTGGATGTCCGGGCAAGCAAAACCCCTTGTTCATTCGATAAATCCCCTCTCTCGCTCTGCTCTTTTTCGACATTAGGACAACAACGATTCATCATTCTTGCTTGGGTAGTTGAACCCCTTTATCCTCTGCATGACTGTCATTGCCAAGTAAATAGATGAAACCCACTAGCATGAGTAGGAGTTGTTTGAGCCTGATGTGCCTACTCATTCATGCTTGTTTTGGTACCTATTGCTTAAGAGTTGTGTCGGGTCGATTCCCGGGGATGAAGTGGAGGTGCGTGAACATGTCCTACTATGTGGAGCTAAGTGTGTGAACACGATTTGGTAAAGGTAGCGGTGAGAGGCCATGTAGGAGTACATGGTGGGTTGTCTCATTGAAACCATCCTCGGGGCTGGATTACGTGTTTTGATCCATGAACAGTTACTACCACACATTGGGTTCGATGCTTCGACCCCTCTCGACTTATTAATCAACTTGATCTCTGTCCGGGGTTGCAACTAGTTTACGGTGTTTGTAGGTAGTGTTAGTAGTTTCCAAGTGGCACCCGTGCAATTGGGCTTGGGGCGGACTAGGCCCGTGGCCGGGTGTACCAAATAGATCCATCCGTCGAGATGGGCTTGGAACCCTAACACATCGTTTGGGGCCGTGGTGACACCCGGCGGATCTCCTTGCGGATGGAACCCGAATAGGCGATAAACCTGGACTAGAGACTTGTGTGGTTAGTCGGTGTGGCCGACTCCTCATGGAGCTTGCGAAGGTTGCCGAGATACCACGTTGTACATGGTGGTAAGTGGCGAGGCGTGTGTGAAAAGTACACCCTGCGGGGTTATAAATGATCTATTGAATAGGCGTCCGTGGTAAAGGACTTCTGGTTGCTTGGGTTCATAGACAAGTGAAAGTGGATACTCTAAAATCCAAGAATAGCGTGAGTGCTATGGATGGCGTTCTCTAGGGAGGCGGGGAGGCGGATCCATAGTGGTTTATTGATATGGTGAATATGTGGACTGGTGTGCCACCTCAAAGAGTTACTTGCGGTTGTAGTTAGGGATAGCCACGAGTCAAAGCTGGCCTTTGCGGTCAAACTCCACCCCTTTTTGATACGATGCATATGTAGATGGTTCGATGTAAGTCTTTGAGTAATTTGTACTCACTTTGCCTATTTTATGTTTTTGGGAGGCGTCGGTCTGCTAGTAGTTCAGCGTGGACCTTCGACGTTTAGCTTGATACCTCAGCTACGATCTTGGCCCCTCGGCGGATCGGTAGATGGTGGGGCTTCTCCTTTTTCATTTGTAGATGTCTACTTTCGGACATGTTAAGCTTTCCTTGTGCTTTGACTTGTATGCTCGAATGTTGGGTCATGAGACCCTGTTTGTAATATCTCGCTCCTCGGGCCTAATGAATAAATACTTGAGTCGTAGAGTTTGTTGTGATGCCATGTTGTATTTAACATATCGAGCATATTGTGTGTATTTTGAAATGCTTGGTATTGTGGGATCCGACAATCTAGTTGTTTATCCTTGGCAGCCTCTCATTATGGGAAATGTAGTCTAGTGCTTCCGGCGATAGTAGTCCGCTACAGCCAGTTCCACGAGTCCTGCAAGCCCGGCACTCTTTCTGGACACTTATTGGGTCGAACATTGTTTCCCGGTTCCTGTATACATCCCTTGAAATGTCCAGGGTGACATCCAGTCTGCCTAACTGCTACAGCCCGGGTTCCCGAAGTCCTGTTAGCCAGTGCTACAGCCAGGTTCACGCTCGGCCACATGCTCGATGTGATTCATGTATGCCTGTCCCCATGGGTTAGTGCGCTTTGGGTTCACAACTAGCCATGTCCCGGGTTCTCTTCATATGGATGCTAGCGACACTATCATATCGTGAGCCAAAAGGCGCCGGGTCCGGGCCATGGTAAGCGGCCCGGGGAATACGTCCGTGAAGGACCAAAGTAATATGAGGTGTTAAGGCTAGATCGATGTGACTTGGAATCGAGTCTGGAACTTTGGTATCCAGACATCCTGTAGGATTACCAAAGCCAAACCGGTCGAAGTTGTGTCAGAAATGCTTTAGTTATGTAAGGGGTTGATTGTGGAAGGAACAAAGGCTCTTTTTACTCCTTATACCTCATTGGCCTTGAATGAGTCATCCTCTTTCTTCAACCGGGGGCCGGGCCCCCCCTTTTTTAAATTTAAAATTTTAAGGGGTTTTTTTCCCTAAAAATTTTTTGGGGTTTCCCCCTTTTTTAAATTTAAATGGGTTTTTTTTTTAAAAAAAAAATTTTGAAAATTTTTTTTTTAAAATTTAAAACCCAAAAATTTAAAATTTTCCCCTTTTAAAAAAAAAAAAATTTTTTAAAAAAAAAAATTTTTTTGGGAAACAAATTTTTTGGGGGAAAAAACCCCCCCTTTTTAAAATTAAACAAAAAATTTTGGGGGGAAAAAAACCCAAATTTTTCCCCAATTTTTTAAAAAAAATTTTTAAAAAAAAAGGATTTGGAAAAAAAAAAAAAAAGGCCAAAAATTTTAACCAATTTTTAAAAAAAATTTTTTTTTTAAAAAATTTCCCTTTTTAAAAACCCCCCGGGGCCCCAATTTTTTTTTTTCCCCCGGGGCCCCAAAAAAAAAAGGGGCCCAAAATTTAAAAATTTTTAAAAATTTTCCCAAAAAAAATTTTTTTTTTTTAAAAAAAAATTTTCTATAAAAAAAAAAACCTTTTTTTTTTTTTTTTTAAAAAAAAAAAAAACCCCAAAAAAAAAAACCCCCTTTTTCTTAAAAAAATTTTTTTTTTTTTTTTTAAAAAATTTCCCTTTAACCTTAAAATTCCGGGGAAATTTTTTTAAAAAACCCCAAAAAAATTTTTTCCCCAAGGGAAAAAAGGGGAAATTTTTTCCCGGGGTTTTTTTTCCCCCAAAAATTTTTCCAATTAAAAAAATTTTTCCAAAAAGGGTTTTAAAACCCCAAAAATTTTTTGGGTTTAAACCCAAAAAACCCAAAAAAAAAAAAGGGGGAAAAATTTTTTAAATTTTTCCTTTTGCCCGGGGTTTTAAAAAAAAATTTTTTTTTTTTTTTTTTAAAAAAGGGGTTAAAAGGGTTTTTTTGGGTTTTTAAAAATTTAAAACTTTTTTTTCCTTTGGGAAAATTTCTTTTTTTTTTTTTTTTAAAAAAAAAAAATACCCCCAAAAAAAAAAACCCCCAAACCAAACCACCCCTTTTTTTAAAAAAGGAAAAATTTTTTTTTCCCCCCTTTTTTTAAAAAATTTTAAAAATTTTGGGTTTTTCGGGGGGGAAAAAAAAAATTTTTTTTAAAAAAAAAAGGGGTAATTTCCCTTAAAAATTAAAAATTTCCAAAAAATTTTTTAAATTTTTTTTTTTTTTCCAAAAATTTTAGCCAAAATTTGGAAATTTTTTTTTTAAAAAATTAAACCCAAAAAATTTTAAAAAGGGGAAAAAGGTTTTTTTAAAAATTAAATTTCCAACGGGGGGTTTTTTTTTTAAAAATTTTTTAAAAAAAAACCCCCCCCCCTTTAAAACCTTTTTTTTTCTAAATTTTTTTTTTTAAAAAAAAAAAAAAAAAAAATTTTAAATTTAAAGGGGGAAAAAAAGGGTTTTTTTAAAAAAAATTTTTTCCAAAAAAAAAACCCCTTTTTAACCAAAAAGAAAATTTTTCAAAAACAACCCTTTTCCAAGAAAAAGGGGTTCCCAAAAAATTTAAAAAAAAAATTTTTAAACCCAAAAAAAACCCCCCAAAATTTTTTTTTCCCCCCAAAAAATTTTTAAAATTTTCCAAAATTTTTTTTAAAAAAAACCCTTGGGGAAAAACCAAAAACCCCTTTTTGGGAAAGGGGGGAAAAAATTTTTTTAAGCCCCCTTTTGGGTTTTCCCCCCCAAAAAATAAATTAAAAAGGAACCCAAATTTAAAGGAAGGAAAAAACCCCTTTTTGGGCCAAAAAAAACCCCCCCAAATAAAAAATTTCCCCTTAAACAAAAAGGATTTTTTAAAATTCCCGGGGGCCAAAAAAAAAAATTTCAAAAAAAAAAAGGGGGGAAGTTCCAAAAAGGGAAAACCCAAAATCGAAAATTAAAAAAATTTTTTTTTTGGGGGGGCCCCCCCAAAAACCCGGCCCCCAAATTTTTTTTTTTCCCCAAAAAAAATTTTTTAAAAATTTTTTTTAAACCCGGGCCCCGGTAACCCCCGGGGGAAAAAAAAAAAATTTTCGAAATTTTTTTTGGAAAAAAAATTTGGGGCCTTTTTTTTTTCCCCCCAAAAAATTTTGGGTTTTGTTTTTTAAAAAAAAAAAAAAAAATTTTTAAAAAAAAGGAAAAAGGGAAATTTTTAAAAAAAAAAACCCCCCCAAAAAAAAAAACCCCCCCAATTTTAAACCTTTTAAAAAAAAAAGGGTTTCCCCAAAAAACTTTGGGAAAATTTTAAAAAACCCAAAAAAATTTAAAAAAAAAGGGAAAAAAACCCCCGGCCCCCAAAAATTTTTTTTTTTAAAAAAAAAAAAAATTTTTAAAAAGGGTTAATTTTTTAAAAAACCCCCCGGGGGTAAAAAAAAAAAAAAATTTTCCAAAAAAAAAAAAAAAAAAAAAAAAATTTTCCCCAAAAAAAAAGGGGAAAAAAACCCCCCCCAAGAAAAAAAATTTTAAAAAATTAACCCTTCCCCAAAAATTTGGGTTTGGAACCCAAAAAGGGGAAAAAAAAAGGGTTTTAGGGAAAGGTTTTTTAAAAAAAAAAAGGGGGGGGATTTTTTTTTTTGGGAAAGGGGAATTAAAAATTTTTTGGGGGGGGGGTTTTTCCCCCAAAAACCCGGAAAATTTTTAATTGGGGGGGGGGGGGAAACCCCAAGGCCCCCCCCCCTTTTGGGGGGGGTTTTTTTTTTTTTTTTTTTGGGGGTTTTAATTTTTTCCCCAAAATTTTCCCCTTTTTTTTAAAAAAAAAAAAAAAAAAAAAAAAAGGGAAAAAAAAAAAAAAAAAAAATAAAAGGGGGGAAAAAATACCAGTGGAAAGCTCTTGGGCTTCATCGTAACGTTAGAGGAATTGAAGCAAACCGGCCAAAATCCGAGCTCTGTCACAATTGGATATTCAAAAGACCTCAAGCGGATACAAAAACTAACGGATGCGTGGCGGCCTTAAGTCGCTTCACCTCCCGTTTGGGAGAAAAGGCTCTGCCCTCTACCGCCTCCTCGGCCGCCGAACATTTGAATGGAGGATGCTGCCTGCCGGACTTCGAAGAAATAAAGGCCATCACGGCAACAAATCCGGTTACGGCGCGCCCAACCTGGCGAGCCTATGTTATTATATATCGCAGCAACACATCAAGTTGTTAGCGCGGTACTCGTCATTGAGCGAAAGCGAAGGGCACAAATTCCCTCTTCAAAAACCGATGTACTCGTATCCTTGTTCTAACTCCATGCAAATCCGGTACCCACATTATCAAAAGATAGCGTGTCACGGTGTTCATAGCATCCGGAAGCTGCGTCACTACTTTCAAGAGTGTTCAATAGCGGTGGCCTCGAAGTACCTCTCAGCGATATTATAAACAATCGGCTAGCGGGCAGGATTGCAAAATGGGCTATCGAGCTCTTACCATTTGACATAACCTACAAACCACGGCGAGCTATAAAATCGCGAGTTACGCGGACTTCATCGCCCGAATGGACGGCCGAACTCCCTTAAAATGCGGCGCGTACTCAACTGGATCATGCATTTCAGCGGATCCAAAATGTTGGTTGGCTTGGGGCTGGCGTCGTCTGGCGTCCCCAGCAGGAGACACAATCAATCGTACTTCAAATAATGTACATGGACTCCAACAACGGCGAATCGAGGCCCTCCTATGGCCTCCGGATGGCAATCTCCATGGGCATTCAACGCCTAGAGGTGCGGGATTCAAACCTCGCAATATCCCAAGTAAATGGAGACTTGCGCCAAAGATCCAAAAATGGCAGCTTACATAGCGCCGTCCTAAAAATGTCAGCTCGGTTGAAGGACTAGAATTCCATCATGTAGCCGGGATAATAACCGAGGCATCGGGCGTGTTAGCGCGCATCTTGGAAATGAGCGCCGTCCCTCTAACATCTTCACAGGCGGCTCTTTAAGCCATCCGTATTATGGGAAGAGTCGGAAATAACAATCGGGCGGCTGCATCACCTAACTCGAGACCATTACGGCGCAATCGGCGGCTCAACCAGCGAAATAACACCTTCAGCTCACGAAATAATGGCAGTCATTGCCCGTGGGCAGAACCATTCCTAGCCTACTTAATGCGGCGAGAACTTCCGAAGACCAAAATGAGGCCGCTGCATAGTTGGCGATCTAAAGCCTACAAGGTCCATGAGGAGAGCTTTATAAGAAAAGAACAACGGAGTCCTTCAAGGTGTATCTCCGAAGAGGAAGGCGAAATCTCTGGCTGAAATTCATGCGGACTCGTGCGGCACCGCTGCAGCCGGGCCCTTTTAGGCAAGGCCTTCCGTACAGAGATTTTATTGGCCGACAGCCGGGCGGATGCTTTCGAGTTTAGTCCAACGATCGTCGGTTGCGACTCTTTGCTAATCGAGCCATATACCACCCGCCCTCAAAACTATACCCATTACGGCGTTTGCGGTGCAGGGGCTTGACATGGTCGGACCCTTAAAGGGAACCCACAAGCACAAATACTTATTGGTCATGGTGGACAAATTCACCAAATGGATTGAGGCCAAGCCGGTTAAAGCAGCAGAATCCGGACGGTGATAGACTTCATATCGGGGTAGTACACCATTTGGTGTCCCCACGCATCATCCGACAGCAGGCACGAACTTCCGGCCGGCGAGGTTAAACTCTGGTGCAAAAACATGGGCATTAAGCTCGATTACGCTGATCTATCACCCCCAAACTAACGGTCAAGTTGAGCGAGCAAATGGTCTAATCATGGCGGCATCAAACCCAGAATAGTGCGGTCCCTCAAGGAATCTAACACGCCTTTGGGTAGAGGCTCGACTCCGTACTCTGGGGTTGCGGACCACGCTAAACCGAACTACGGATTCACACCATTTTTCATGGTATCTGGCAGAGCAGTCCTGCCTGCGATATAATTCATGACTCACCTCGTTTGCGCATATGCGAAGAAAGAAGCGAGCTAGATCGGCGAGGACAGTCTGGGCGCCTTATAGGAGGTGCGGGACATGGCAAAGGCTCGTTCGCATTTTATCGGCAGCGAGGCTCGAAGATATCAAAGCGGAATCAGGCCAAAACTTACAATGTTGGCGAACTTGTTCTCGCTTGCGGACAAGAAAAGGACAAACTCAAGCCCAAGTGGGAAGGTCCCTTCATCATCGACCAAGTCGACCGGCGGAGCGTCTGTCTCATGCGCTCGGACAACCGACTCGAGCGAACCCATGGAGCGCAGCCCGTCTCCGAAGATTCTCGCTAACGCCGGACTCGGGTTCGTCTCACTCCCCGTCCACTCCTTGTTTTCTGTCTCTCTCCTCCTCCTTCTTCCCACTTTTTTTACCTTTTATGGGCTGATTTGCGCTTTGTTACTTACACTTGATGTGCCCGGCACTCATTATACTGAGGGCTTCTTTATGAAGCTTATTCATCTGAGCTTCATGCCCAATACATGTGTCATACTTCGCATGTACCTTTTATTCACCACTATATGCATCGATATGACTTAAGTTTTGGCCAAGCTGGGTTGCTGGCTCTGTGCTTACCCCTCGTTCCCGATTGTTGGCTAGGAGGTAAAGGAGCACCTCTGCGATTATTCTTGTTGGTTCAGCGGATGTGTACCTCGGTGGGTGAAGCAGCTAGCGTTCTTAAGAGAATATTGATCGGTGACTTGAAAGATGATTTATTACTTACTTATTTATCTGCCCCGGATGCTTTTACTGCTATTTTAGCGATGCGGCATTGCACTTTAGGGCATGCCTCCCGAGAAAGAACCCTTAGCGGAACTATTCTCCTGGAAGATGCTTCTTACTAACCATGTAATATAACATAACTAGTTGGGCACTTATGCGATAAAGCAATTATGACCCGCGCCTTGTCTCCATGCATGCCCGGTTCTTTTATAACCGTAAGGGTATTCGGACACACTCGGACTGTTAGGTCGAGGTTGAAGCGAAGCGGTCCAAAAGACAAGCGATCTACAATCCGGCTAGAAGGCATTTTACATGTCATTTCAAATTACATCGTCAAACCGTTGATTGTACTCCTCTTCAATCCCATCTCGAGCTGTCTAATTCTGATCCTGTTGGGAATATTCTGACCGTTCTACTTGGTGCGTACATCAACTCATAGGATCTCCTTCCCATCGGGCCCTTGGTCCGACCTCGGCCATGTGGTTTGGGTCGAACTTGATAGCGTGTCTTCACCATGGCCCGAGCCTCCTGGCGCCACGGCGAGCGATATCTTCCACAAGCGGGCGTCGCCGTGCTCCTGAAGCTTCTCAGCAAGCTCACCAAGGCCCTCGGGTAGGGAGGCGGATGGCCATAAAGCATGAGCAGCGCCACTCATTGCTCCGAACACATTCGAGCAATTGCACTAGCTCGGGAAGTTGGTCACCCGTTGACTCAGGCATTTCCTCCAGGGCGACACGTGAGCACACCTAAAGACATATTTACATCAATCGTCTTCCTCACGAATTCTTCTTTTCAAAGGAATTCGTTCAAGCACTACTATAAATGTCGCGAAGCGTGATTCTCCTTCCGGGCAGACAGTGGGCGAACACCTTTCAGCTCTTCTCCTTCTGGGTGTGGTCATCTAGGAGCTTGTTTCTCTCTGCTGCACCTTCATAAGCACCCTCTGCTGGCCTTTAGGCGGCTGATGGCTGTTGCTTGTCGGATCTAGTCAGGCGCCCTCTGCAATATTATTGTGATTCACGCCACACTTTGCTAAATAATTATCTTTTCAAAGTCGTCTTACGGGAGGGTCTGTGGCTCCCCTGTGGCGGCAGTCTGACTTCAAGTTGGGCCTTGCACTCTTGGAGCTCTGGGACAGCTGGGTATTCTTCTCCATAGACCTGCATAATAATTGATCCTTAAATCAGTTATTTCAACTATTTTAAGTCTCGGGGACTCTTGGCATATATAACTATTAAAATTAACTACCGTATGTCTTTCACATCTTTGCTCCATGGCTCTGGTTAACCCATCTTGGCGGCGGAGGTGTCGCTTCCGCTTTAAAGGC
>JAHIAM010001560.1:0-31420 GCA_021605205.1 Aegilops longissima
GCTATACCAAGGCAGCAGCAAACCTCGGTCCATTCCGAGAAAGTTTAATCACCCGCTCACAACGAGACAAAGGGAATGCGAGAAGGCATAGGAGTGCGGATTACAAAGCGGACAGCGGGAATCGGATGCATGAGGCGGACACGTATGCAAGCGATGCACATGGTGACATGATATGAAATGCAGATGATGACATGGCAAAATGCAACACACGGGCACATGACATGGCAGCGGCGGCGAATAATGGCGGACACTGGCGCGCCGAATCCGGGCGTTCTGGTACTCCTCTGCGTGGGCATCCACTGCGCGTCTTCCGGCTCCTCTCGTCCCTTCCTAGGCCTGCGCCCGTCGTCCACCGCCCTGGTGCTCTCGGCCTTGGCGTGGTCAGCGTGGTCAAGAGCGGCTTTCCATTGGGCGTGGATTATGCGTGGAGAGGCGACGGTGGGTCCATGGCGCAGCAAGGAAGTGCCTCCTTATTACATGCAAAATAATTATTCCTCTACGACGGCGGGGACCCACGGACGGGCCACGTATTTTGCAAAAATGTTTCCCCCTGATGTTGGGACCCACCAGCTACACCGCCATACGCAGAGGAAGTGCGTCGGGCAAAAAAACAAAATGATTAAGCCCACACTGCTTTGGGACCCACTAGCTACATCTTAGCGAGCAAGGAAGTGCACGGCGGTCGGGACCCACCTGGTGAAGCGTCGTTGCGTTGTGATTCTTGTCGTGAGCGATATGCGTACATATATCTGGTCGATGTAGAAGCGGCGCCGCGTGTCGTAGTAAAGCGGCATGCGTGTAAGTAGTGAAAGCGCGCTTGCGTGTATCGTAGTAGAAACCTTGCAGCGTAGCATGTACCGCGTCGTGCAGTGACCAGGTGCAAAGAAAATCTGCCGCGTATGTGTACATCTGGCGGGGTCTCGGCAGCCTACTCGCGCATCGTCTGGCGAGGGCTCGTGTAAATGGGTGGGTCGGAAGGGAGAAACAAGCGTCGTCGTCGTGTTCATGGGGAGCAGCAGAATGCGTCATGTTCACGGGAGGCAGCGGAATGCGTGGTCGTGTTCATCGGGAGAGGCTTGGGCGGAACATGCGATGGAAATGAGGCCTGGCGTACCGCGAGAGAATGGAGAAGCGGCCTTGTGTTCGACCGGCCACATTGAAGCAGGATCATGTTCGCCGGGAGGAGTGCAGCGTGCATAAAATGGAGAAGCGGACCTCCTATGTTGAAAGCGGTGGTCTGTTGATCGGGAGAAGTGGCGTACCGCCAAAGCGGAGAAGCGGACCTCCTCAGTCCGAAACAGAGGAGTCTGATTGATCGGGAGGGTGTGGCGTGCCGCAAAGCGGAGAAGCGATACTTGTGTTGGAGCGCTATGGTCGAGGCAGGGTCTGTTCGCCGGGAGGGTGTGGCGTGCCAAAGCGGGACTCGGCGGGATCTGTTCATCTCCGCCATCGACCCCTCCGGCCTCCACGACTCTGTTCATCCACCGTCGATCTCCTCCGGCCTCCACAGGCTCCTGTTCATCCAGCCTCCACCGCGCTACTCCACGGCTCTGTTCAACCACCCCTCCACCGTCTCTGTTCATCCAGCCCTCCACGGGCACCCCTCCACCGTCCTTGTTCATCCTGCCCTCCACCAGCAGGTCTGTTCATACACCCCTCCATGGGCACCCCTCCACCGTCTATTGTTCATCCTGCCCTCCACACCATGGGGTCCTGTTCATCCACCCCTCCACGGGCACCCCTCCACCGTCTACTGTTCATCCAGCCCTCCACCACACCATGGGGTCCTGTTCATCTAGAAACGCGCCACCGCTCTTCTTCATTCAACCCCCCATAATGCTCTTTGTTCATCCGAGGCAGCATCGATCGGCTTGATTAGCAGTACCCAAGGAATCGATCGTGTTGATTAACAGCCATCGATCGATCACTCGGGTTCGATAGCAACGTAACCTGCGATTCTGTCGCTCGGAGTTCGATTAGAGCCCAACGCCTCGCTTCAGGTTCGATTAGAGCCAACGCCTACGCAGCAGCGTATGTGTCTGAGAAAGCAGCGCATCTCTCGGCCCCGACCTCCCCGTAACAGGAACTCCCGAAATTTTCCTCCCCTCGCTTCTACCATGGTTTTTCCATCATGGATGGCCCAAAGAATGTCATGCGATTCGTCTCCGGCCCGCCAGGCGACGAAAAGACCATTTTACATCATGATTTTTGTCATAGAAGTAGGAGCCCACCACATCTATGATGATACTGGTTTTGTCACAATTATCGTCATAGAAGTGTCACATGTATGATAGAAAAAAAAATTTGTTGTTAAAATGTCATGGATGTGTCTTTTTTGTAGTGTGAGGAGGCGGTGAGGCCTCCCATGACATCACAGTGCCGACCCACGAGAGAGGAGAACAGCAGCAGCTGCAGGCGTATTTGCTTTGGTAGCTGGAGCAAGAAGACTAGAGGTTGAAGAAGCACTATGGCGTTGGATGGACATCGTGCAGTCCTTTGGAGCTAGAATCGTTCATATTGACTAAGTTGACAAAGCCCTCCGTCCTCGTCAACTTAGTAGGCCCTAAGTCAGCCACCCACTATGGTGGGTCCCAGCTAGCAGGGGTATTCATTTTTGGTGCGTAATAAGGAGGCACTTCCTTGCGTGCGAAGATATAGCTGGTGGGTCCGACCTGTCAGCGGGAGGAACGGTTTTTCGCAAAATAATGAAGCCCTTCCCACGTACAGTGCGTAATAAGGAGGAACTTTCCTTGCGTGCGACCATGGACCTCGTGGGTCCCAGCCGTCAGGCTCTCCACATATAGTCCTCTTCGATGACTCTGTATGTTGACCACGCTTGGCGCCCAGCCTCCTTAGGCGGTGAGTGTGGCGAGCCCAGACTGGAAACGACCGGAGATGGGAAGAGCAGGCGGTGGTGTCGCAGAGCGGAGAGAGTGGGAAACTTGACTGGTTGGTCTTGGGGTGGGCCTACACTCGGTGAAGAATAACAAGAGGTCGGAGTGGAGGGATGGCACTGGCCGTCGGTGAGGTAGCATTTGTTGAGGAGTGCAAAACAACGCTTGCCTGGGCGCGAGAAAAGTGGGCGGCCGGTTCCGGCAGCGTGGGGAAGAAGATGAGAGATTGAAGAAGAATGTCGGCCGTTGGATGTAAATCCAACGCCTTCTTAAACTTCGACCTCTGGCCCACATGTTAGCAGTCCATTTGTTTTTAGTCCATTTGGTGGGCTGGGTGGAACAATGATGTAGCATCTATGCAGCCGTTTAAATCCCATTTGCATTTTCTCGAAATCCATGGACTTGCTGGGCTAGGTGAAAATATCATGTTGGGCTAGGCGGAGAAATGTTATAAAACATAAACACATGATTGCGCGTCGGTAAAATCTTTGCAAGCTTATATGCATAATCACTAGGAGTTAGCTTGCCAAGTTATATATAAACAATTATTATTATTATTTTGTAAGAACTTTCAACTTACAAAATAAAATATCATTTAATTTGATGAGTTAATAGTACATGGGGTATTATTATTTTTTAGGCTAGGCGTGGGACAGTTGAGTTGGTTCTAGGGAAAATCTTTGGAGAAAACTCATTTTACATCGAAAAAGAAAGAGAAAATTCGAGAGACCTCTTTGGGTCCCACGAGAGAATATGTTGGGAGGAAGGAGATTCAAGGCATGGCAGCAGTGAACTAGTTTTTTACGGACAAGTGAACTAGTTTACATACATAAGCAAATAGCCACTAAAAAAGCAATCAGGTTAATGGGTTCTTAAAGAAATATTTGGACAAAACAGATAATTACGACACATAGGCTAATGCATGAAACACTCGGATGATAAAGGCTCTTATAAGCAGATAAAGTACAACATCTAGACCTTCTGCAGCTTGATCATGGCCTTTCTGGCTGTCCGTATACTAAATCGATTCTGAGCGGACGAACGCCCTCATGTCCAAGATCTGCTTGTACATGTCGTAGCATGCGTATCGTCCTTGGCCACATAGGTTATGTAGGCTAGATTAGAGAGTACCTCACGTGTTCAGTCGTCTTCTTTCATGTTGGCGTGTCGAGGGTCGATGATGGTCTCGGCAAGGTCAACCCGGAGTCCTTCTCGCCCGTTCTTTGATGATCTTGTATTATACGGATGTCGACAAGCTTGTTGCACGGATGGCGAATCGTCGCGTTCTTCCTTCTCTCCACCGTAGCGAAGGTGCGATCGGCCTTGCCGATGTAAACAGACGAATGCTCGAACACGGTGCAGCCATAGGGCTGGAAGCGAGAGCTTCACCGAGTCCGTATCGTTGGTGTACATCACATTCAACTTGGTGCAGCCATAGGACTGAGCAGCGAACTCAAGGGAACTCCTTGCTGAAGTCCATATCCAGCGAGCTCACCCTCGGATCGCCATTGGAGTCTCTTTGAGTGAGCAGTGTGTGGCGACAGCGGCGGTTCGTTTTTCAGCTCTTAGGGAACTGGATTCAACACGATAGCTGAGTGTGTACATGCGACAACGATTCGACCCCTCCCTCGTCCGCTGCATGCCGGCGAGAAGATGCACCCTCGGCCACATGTCGGTTCACGGCGGGTGCTGTATTGGTCTTGTAATAACAGGAGTTAGTGATCACTTTACTTAAATTTAATTAGCTTTAATAGAAATTTATACTTAAAACAAGCAATGCATTAGCTCGTTCTATCGGTGCCACAGGATCAACATGCACAACAATTAGAATTATTATTCTCGGGGCCTTTACGATCAACACATTTGTCGCACTTTCACAAAGATAATACTACCAAGGTTGAACTGTTTGTTATGGTTGTTGTCCTCTGCATCATCATGCGGTGTTTCCGACTTGCAAGATTCAGAACCAACAAATAAGATCCAAATAATAAGTAAAACAAAGATGCCTACACATCTCATTGATTCCCGACTTGCAAGATTAGAACCAACAAATAAGATCCAAATAATAAGTACAACAAAGATGCCTACACATCTCATTGATTCTCAGCTTGCAAGATTCAGAAACAACAAATAAGATACAAATAATAAGTACAACAAAGATGCCTACACATCTCATTGATTCCCAGCTTGCAAGATTCAGAACCAACCCATTAGAGCCTTTTGATAAAGTGAATATCGAGATTAAATCCATCTTGGCTAGCCATGTCATACAATCGAAGAACTTGGCGAATGCTCTTGACCGTCACAACATCTATAGTTGAGTATTCCTGTTTGCCTGACATGTTTTTGCACACAAACAAGGAGACAGAGAGAGCATGATTTCGCTTTAATAGCAGCCTCCTTGAACTCAACCTCCAGCTCTACTTGGATGAGGTCTGCCTGGAGTTCCATGATTCAATTCATGAGCCTTTTTCTGTAGTTCACTTGAAATGAAGCAAAGATTGCATCATTCAGCTAGCAAGAAGTACTTGCTCTTGTGAGCTGGCAGTTTCTTCTTTAGTAGTTGCACTAATATTGAGGAACATTAAGGTTGGCTGTCCGGCTCATGCAAGGTGCAACTATAATTTTCTTATCCTTTTGTGCAGTTCCACTGAAATAAAGTGCCATTGTGGTGACAGTGACGGCTCCATCTTGCAAAGGCTAATAAAATGTTGCACGAGATTACTAGCAAAACTTGACGGAGATTTTGGAAACTCCAATCACCATTTTGTGCAGTTCCACCAAAATGAGAGATGTTGCCCACGTGACATTTTAGTTGAAGCTGCACAAGACACTCATTCAAAAAAAGTGTTTTGTGCAGTTCACCAAAAGGTCACAATAGCAACAAGGTGAAATGGATATCCCTACTGCACAAAAGATAGAAAGTAAGCAGTTGCTGGTCAATAAGAATATATGAAACATATACAAAATGAAAAGAAGCATCTTAATTATGTTCATGGCAATCACGCAAGGATAGTAGAAATTTTAAAACCGTCGGCAATGCTTCATGTTACCGAAGCATTACGATCAACAATGAGATTCCTCAAATATGGGATTACTTTAATGGTGGCATTGCTTGTTTACGGACACGATAAATCAACAACAGCTAAAGAGTTGGTTTAAGGGCATGGGACCGTGGGGACACCAGGACACTCAGCAGCGTAAAGGAGCAACTTACTTATCATACTAGGGAAAACAGTAGGAGTGCCATTTGTAACACATTTTAATTGCATCTTATCACTGGAGGCATTAGATTAACAATAACACTGGTTAGACATGTCCCTAAGATAACAGTGTGATCGCTTCATTTTACATGCGCCCTTACATTAACAACAGCAAAAGGTTGGTATAAGGACATGCGGAAGTGGACGCATCAGCACAATGTACCTACAAGGAGGCATAAAGTGGTGATGCCGAGGTTTGTTCATGCTATGTGAGGCAGCAAACCTAATCCTGGAGACCTTGTACTATGTGAGGCGGCAAATCTAATCTGGAGACCTTTTACTATGTGAGGCAGAAAATCTAATCACAGAGACCTTTTACTATGTGAGGGCAGCAAATCTAATCACAGAGACCTTTTACTATGTGAGGCAGCAAATCTAATCTGAGACCTTTTACTATGTGAGGTAGCAAATCTAATCCTGAGACCTTTTACTATGTGAGGAAGCAAATCTAATCACAGAGGCCTTTTACTATGTGATGGCAGCAAATCTAATCCTGGACATACTCTGTTGACTTGTCCACCAGCCGCCACTTTCTATCCTTTTTCAACCAATAATAGATCTATTCCTTATCCGGTTTGTCTGCGTTTTCCCATTATTTCCCTTTTCAACCAAGAGACGGTTGGGTATCCGGTCTCTACTACTTCACCATATTATTTCCTCTTTGAATCAAGTCCTAGATTCATGCTACAACTTTCCCCCTTTCTTCGTTGTTTGAACAAAGCCCTAGATTGAATGCATGAAGTAGCTTTACCTCTAATAATACTAAAATTTAGGTGG
The DNA here is from genome assembly GCA_021605205.1 of Aegilops longissima. NCBI lineage: Eukaryota > Viridiplantae > Streptophyta > Magnoliopsida > Poales > Poaceae > Aegilops > Aegilops longissima. Next base: position 6,935 of record JAHIAM010001560.1, read on the forward strand.
CTTTGGAAGAGCTGATGGGAGTAGAAAAAGATGCACATCTGAGACACGTGGGGGCTGAGGGCGGTAGAAAGCAAGGCTGCTTTGAAGAACTTATACGAGGTGCCGGGATGTCGGCGGCAGGTCGGATCTGCGGACAATCTGGCGGGGAGGAAGAAGGGTGGAGGACCTCTCGAGCCAGTCTGTGTCGGAGAAAACGACAGGCGGAGGATCGGGCCCCTCCGGCAGCTGTGGGTTTCCTCCCTCGGCGATGACTACGTGAACAATGCACCTTTTAGTCCTCTACACACACGGCGAAGGATCCGGCGGATCTGTGACCAGCGGTGAGCGGAGAGAAAATGTCGCTACCGCTGTCTTGTTTATATCTAGAGAGGATGAGAGAATGAAGAAGCAACCCTAGTAAAGCAAGCGCTCAGGCCCTGCGTCCATATATAGTGGAGTGATTATCTTTTTCTCTCACAACAAGCGTTTCAATTTGTGTGCGTGGCATTAAAGAAAAGAAACTCTCTATTTAAGGTGACTCTTGTCGACTCCTACTTACTACTAGTAGTACTACAGTATTGTTCACTTGTGCTCCCGCCCTCCATTCATTGAACAACCCCACGGGTGAATAAACATACAATAAGTCTTGTATTTATATAGAATGAACAAGCTCGAACTATTTTTGCGTAGTTAAAAGTTGAGGCGGGGCTTTTCCAGGCGTCTGTGCGGCAGTTTGGGTGGCGGTTTGTGAGAGGCGGAGGTGGCGAGAGTGGGGCTGTGCGATTTGTGGTGCGTTCTTCTTTGGAAAGACTTGTGATATGACCACTCACTATAGTCATGAATTCTGGCGCTCCGGCCGGGTGATGCCCCCTTCCGTTCAGCGCTCTAATCTGGTGCATGACCGTCGACCGGATCTTGGCTCTCCCACATGTCGGAGTAGTAAGAAGGAGCAAAGAATGATCACGGTATATACTAGTACTATACTACTCCTCCGTTCCTAAATATAAGTCTTTGGAGAGATTTCACTATGGACCACATACGGAGAAAAATGAGTGAATCTACATAAAATGCATCTATATACATCCGTATGTGGTCCACAGTGAAATATCTCTGAAGACTTATATTTAGGAGCAGAGGAATACTACTCAGTCGGAGGAGTGCGAACCACGCAGCCAGTGAACCAGCGGTCACGAACCATGGTAGCCAGTGAACCAGCCGTGAAAACAATGTGGTGATATGGCCATAAAAACAATGTGCTACGGTCCACATTGTAGCATGTACAATAACACTCCTCTTTGTTTGGATCCCTGAGTTAGAGCTAGTTTGGGTTGAAATAGCCTCAAATTATCGAAACAAGAGGGTTAGTTTGAGCTAGTTTGCTCTAACCCAGCTAAAAAACTAGCCGGTGGAGAGGTTCTAATTGGGTTAGTTATCCTCGGGCCCACTAAAGAGAACTAAAAAATCTCCCCTGCCCTTTGGATCGCTCCCCTCTCACATGACTCCTCTTTGTTCCCCATAGGGCGCTTGCCCTCTCTCTCCTCCGTCGCCCTCTCCTTGGCCTCCGCCGCCTACTCCGGCCGCCCTCTCCTTGGCCTTGAAGGCCGCCTCGCTCCCCTTCACGAGTCGTTTTCTCCCTCTGTCATCTTGTGTGGCGCATCTACCGAGGAGGTCGCGAGAGGGTGAGTTTGTTCGTTCCTTCTCATCTCACGGCCATATCATTGATCTTGCTTGCTCTAGCGCTAATTCTGATTTGGAAAAGTAGATCTGATCAAACTTGGTATAGATTTGTGGTGCATGCATGGAATTGTTTGATGCTGCTTGAGGAGGTAATAAATCTTTCTAGAGGCCCAAAGATTCAGGTCACCTTTCTAGGTATTTCAATTTCAGGCTTGCATTATTTCTAGAGGCCCAAAGATTCAGCTCACCTTTCTAGGTATTTCAATTTTAGTCTTGCATTATTTCTAGAGGCCCAAAGATTCAATTCACCTTTCTAGGTATTTCAGTTTCAGGCTTGCATTATTTCTAGAGGCCCAAAGATTCAGTTCACCTTTCTAGGTATTTCACTTTCAGGCTTGCATTATTTCTAGAGGCCCAAAGATTCAGTTCACCTTTCTAGGTATTTCAGTTTGAGCTTGCATTATTTCTATAGGCCCAAAGATTCAGTTCACCTTTCTAGGTATTTTAATTCTGAGCTTGCATTATTTCTAGAGGACCAAAGATTAAGTTCCCAGTGGCAAGCCACACTACCATGCGGTGTCGACCTCAACTTCATAAGGGCTAGCGTCGGAGGGTTCGGGGCTTGGGCTCTCTGAGCCTTCCTCCGAGTGGCGATGGCGAGCTCCTCCCTCGGTGCGTGAGGGGCTCAGGGCTCCCTCCCTATCGTGAATGACTTCCGTGATGATTTAGCTCATTCTTTGTTTCATGAAGTGTTTTTTATTTTGTGAAGCTTGATTGCGACTTGTATGTTTAAGTGGGATATCTCATTTGTATGGACAAAGTAAAAATTATCATGTTTTGCATGCTTGATTTGTATAGATGGTTCATTTATGTCAATTGTGGCGGGAGGAGGCCACAGGAAGAGCTGGCCACACCAAGAGGTGCTTGGATCCAAGGGAATTATTTTAGTCGACTAAAATAGTCTCTTTAAGAGGCTAAAGTTCCAAGCACCCACGACTAAAGAGGGCTAAAACTAATCTTGAGACTAAAAAATTTTAGTCAGAGTACCCCTACTAAAATGTGGATTAGTCCTCTCTCTCCGCATTTAACTCCTGCTTTAACAGGCGAGTTCTGGATTGGAGGTTTGGAGGATAATAAATGCTCATTAACTTGATTTTAGTCTCTTTAGTAATTGGATCCAAGCATGGGTGAGGCTAGCAAGTTTTAGTCCCACTACTTTTAGTCATGGAACTAAAAGCGTGTCAAGCACCCTCAAATCCGGCGGGAAATAGGGTCCAAAGTAGTCAAATGATTGAGATAGAGCATTTATTGTCAATCTAACCCTGCCATCCATACACCTCTTTGGTTTAGAGTTAGTTCAGGGTTAGAATCTAACTCTAACCTCTAACTGAGTTAGAGTTCTCCTCATCTCGGTTCATCGCCATCATGCTTTCCCCATTCCTGTGTTTTCAGTATCCTGTGAATCAAAGAGGCCTTTTTGCGGGAAAAATCAAAGAGGCCCTTAGACTGGTTTGGTCGGTCATTTTTTATAAACGTGTTATGTCCAAAATTTAATGAGCGTGCTCGGTTTCCCGAAAATAATCGGTTTCATGTAGTAATTCATTCATTTATTTATTCTTCTGCGGGGTTTGCATGTAATTCATGAGGTCTGAAATGTAAAGTACCGGGCATATGCTCGAGTCGTGCATGCACTCGACCCGGATGCTCTATGTCCCACATGTCGTGAATGGGAGCACGTGGAAATAGCCTAGGAGTACATATAGGAGGATAAATCGTGAAATAATATGTCTTGTGAAGCGTAGCATGATTCGAAAAGGAGACCTAAAGTGATGCAGTTATAGGTCATACGCACCCAACTAGTGGTACTAGACATCGACTAATTTTCCCTCAAAAAAAGAGGCATGAGTGCTTAGTACTCCTATTCTATAAACACGAGTCCCATTTGACAACAGCTTCCGTGCTACAGCTAGCTCTCCTCCTTGTTTCTCTCTTCTAATTCTAAACTCCGGCCTTGGTGGGCGGGTGGGTTTGCTCAGCTGAGGCCCCACCTCACGGTGAAAGCGTTATTGGAATAAAATGCCATATACTCCCTCCGTTCATAAATATAAGCCTTTTAGATACTATTTCAAATGGAATACAGCATACAGATATATGTAGACATAGTTTAGAGTGTAGATTCACTCATTTTGCTCCGTATGTAGTAGTCACTTGCTGGAATCTTTAGAAAGACTTATATTTGGGAGCGGAGGATACTAATAAAACATTAAGGCCACAAGGCGATGCAGTGCTGGTTACAGGAGGCAAGAAGAGATGCATCCATCGACGACGTCCACCTCCTCGACTCAGGGCGCCGGCCCACAGAACGGCACCTAAGTAGCAGCGGCTTTCGTGGCCAGGTCGACGTGCTTCTGAACAATGGTGTCCAAAGATTCCAGCCGTTGGAAGAAGGCCAACGTCTTCCTGTCCTCGCTTGCCTTGTAGTGGCCTATGTAGACGATTTCCTCATAGACGTGGATGTGCAAGTCGACGGTTTCTTGCATGGCGAGGCACTGCGCGGCGAGCATGACCTCGAGGTGCACATTCTTCGTCGCGACCTCCGGCACCTGCAGGGCCACCAAGGCTTGAAAGAGTTCATCACCATGGAGGGCGATGAGGGTGGCAGGCAATGAGGAGCACTGGGCGCGGGCTGGAGCGATCGGCAAGGTCGTCATGCGCTTCTTGGCGGCGGTGAACTTGCGGATGGAGTTGACCATCATGTCGTCCATGCGAGGCGAAGCGGCGTCGGCGAGGGCTACTATGCTGCGATGCATGACACCGTCTGAAAAGCTTCTGCGGTGTGGGGCGCATGCGGCGCCTTGGATGATTTGGCACAGCCATTGCCGCTCGCGTCCATCGCCTCCATAGGTGCTTGCCCGGTCACTTGGTCTTGGATTGGAGTGAGCGGTGTTGCGCGAGACTTGGGAGTAGATGGATTGGAGTGGTGGGCGCCTTTATTATATGAGTGTCCAAACTCTGTTGCATTCACATCGTCTTGGCTCTATTGCCTTCTCCAATTAATTCCCTCGCATGTAATTGAGGATGCATCATTGACCGTTCAACGTCTGGGAACCGCTACCCTCTCCTCCTTGGCATTCAAGCACCTATGGACCCGTCGGCGGCGAGGTGCCTATGGTGACCGTAAATTTCAAGATGATAGTGCCGTGCGTGTGTGCGTTCATAGGGGTGAGTGTATGCGGCGTGTATATGGCGCTTGCGTTTGTCTTGTGTAAAAAGCGTAAATGTGTGTCAAAAGAGACTAGTCGATATACTCAATATTGTGCACCTTGGAGAGAAAAGCGATAGAACTAATGCGTATTTATTTACGGTGCAGATTCACTCATTTTGCTCCATATGTACTCCGTCTCGGTGTAGTCTAGTCACTTGTTGAAATCTCTAGAAGGAAAATACTTCTTTCGGTTTCTGAGGGCTATACTAGCAAGTAGTTATGCGTACTAGTAAAATAGGTCGCTCACATAGCAATTTTGTCTCGTGCAAGAGCACGGCTATATCGTGCTCAATGTTCACAACTGCAGCGTTTGGTTTGCACTTGGCTCTTCGCCTCTTGAGAAGGCGAACAATGATGTTACTACTACTGCTTCTACTGATGTCGAATCCCTTTTGCATGTCCGTCCACATGGCGAGAGCGGATAGCTTGTTAGAAGTACTACTAAGCAAAAGCCTGTCCTCGTCTGCGAGCAACGCGTGCATGGGTGAGGAGAAGGCGTGTAGTAAAATCAAGCTTCTCCTCCTTATGCGAGTTGTGCGACACATCATAGCCTTGGCCCCACATGCTTGCCTCTAAACTTGGTGAAAGACCCATGATGTACAATATATTTGCTGCAACCTCTAACATTTACCCACCACAAATTAAAATATATGTGGCCGTATGCATCGTTACGATGCGAGGCCGAGGAATCCTTTTAAAAAAAACAAATTAAAATATATATTCCTGTCTTGACCAGGATGGCGTGCAAACTACAATCACCGGGGTGTCGGGTAGGGCGAAGACTATTTAAATTTTTAAAAAACTTGAGGCGGCCACATAGCATGGAGCCGACCCCAATGATTTTAAGCTTATAGGCACGGTACCGCTATCCTAGACTACTCTACACGAGAAACTGCCACACGACGTCGGGCTGCGCTTGGCTCTTCGCCTCTTGGGAAGTCGAACAATGATGGAGTACTACTGCACTAGAGGAGTACTGATGCAGCTTCCAGCCATCGACACCGATTGAACTGCTGCATGTCCACCGCGTGCGGAGGAGGCGTGTGGCAGCTTCTCCTAGTCTTGCCAGCCACCACGCTCATGGGCGAGGAGGGCGCTCCTGCCTGCGTGTATGGCGAGTGGGCCCGGCGGTGTGTGGCCAACATGTCATAGCCAAAAGCGGCGTGAATTAAGTCCACGAGGGAGGATAATCAAACTTCTCGTTGATGGACGAGTTGATGCGACACATCAAAGCACTGCACTCGATATATTTCAATAATTTGCGTTTATCGATGCATTAATTACAACGCATGCATGTATGCCGTGACTCTCCTTTTGATACTTGCATGTGTTGATTTAATGCACCTTGAAGTAGTATAAAATATGTGACGGTAAAGCTTTGTAATACCCCGTCCCAAGTTGAGAGATGGTTGTGCATGAGGAGGGCAAGATCATGCAGACCGAACAGGACCCAATGATGGAGCTCTCTAAGGTCTCGATGGACCTCACCGTGCTCCACTGCCCCTTGTGCCTCCGCCCCTTGACGCCTCAAGTGTATGAGGTTCGAATACACCTCGTCCGTTCGGCTGATTGAGCAAGGTGCAGGTTTCTTGATTGATGTGTTGTTCGATTGATTTCTGCAGTGCAAGGGAGGGCACCTGGCCTGCGCGGACTACCGCATCGAGCACCCCGGGAACCAGCGGCAGTGCCAGAAGTGCGAGCGTGGCGGTGGCTTCGACATGCGGAACACGGCGGTGGACTCCATCCTTTCGTCGGTGGGGGTGGAGTGCCCGCATGAAGGTTGTGGGCTCTACGTCACTTACCACAAGCTCGCGATCACCAGGCGTGTGTCGCTCGCGCCTGCAAATGCCCGTGCTCAAATGCTGCGGCTCTGAAGGCCCGCCACCGCGCCTCTACCACCACATCAGCACTGCGCATCCCATGCCGTGCATAGGATCAAAATCGGCAAGGTGCTCCAGCTGCAAGTGCCCTTTATCGAACCCACGGCTCTTGCTGTTCGCGGAGGAGGACCCGCGTGTTTTCTTGGTCGGTGGCGTGCTCGACATCGCGCGCCTATCCTGTGTCGATCGTCCGCGTCAGGCGAGGCGTCCCCACTACCGCACTATGTGGCCAAGCTGTGGGCGAACGACCGCCGGAGGCCAAAGGCACGACCGGCGCCGTCAAGGTGTAAATGGAGGTGAAAAGCAGCAAGGATCCGGCGGCGTCGGCGTGCGAGGCTGACCTTCTTGGCAGTTCCGCCCAAGCTGCTGGCGGGCTAAGCTTGTGTCCTCCACATTCAGATTGAAGCTCACATCTTAAATGTTTCTCTGATGCCTTCATTTATCTTAGTAATATGCTAATATACTCCCTCCTTTCCGGTTTATAGGGCTTAATTCAAAAATCTCACCAACCAAGATGGTGAGTGGTGGAATATCTTTTGTAGTTTGCAAAAGTACCTAATTAATGCTCTTGTTTTTCTCAAAAAATTATGTTTATCAATGCATTAATTGCAATGCATGCATGCATAAAGTACATGCATTGGTCAATTTTCTCTTAATACTTGCATGCAATGATTTAATACACCTTGGAATCTGAACATGTGTTGGGGAACTTCTACCTCTTGAGCACTATGTTGGATTTCCCCGAAGAGAGAGGATGATGCAGCAAAGTAGCGTAAGTATTTCCCTCAGTTTTGAGAACCAAGGTATCAATCCGGTAGGAGGCTACATACGAGTCCTCGTACCTACACAAAGCAAATAGCTCCTCGCAACCAACGCGAATAGGGGTTGTCAATCCCTTCACGGTCACTTACGAGAGTGAGATCTGATAGATATGATAGATAATATTTTTGGCATTTTTTGGTATAATGATGCAAAGTAAAATAAAAGGCAAATTAAAAAAGCAAAGCAGTAATAAAGCGTAGGAAGATCAATATGATGAGAATAGACCCGGGGGCCATAGGTCTCACTAGTGGCTTCTCTCAAGAGCATAAGTATTCTTATGGTGGGTGAACAAATTACTGTTGAGCAATTGACCGAATTGAGCATAGTTATGATAGTATCTAGGTATGATCATGTATATAGGCATCACGTCCGAGACAAGTAGACCGACTCTTGCCTGCATCTACTACTATTACTCCACTCATCGACCGCTATCCGCATGCATCTAGAGTATTAAGTTCAAGAAAAGCAGAGTAGCATATAAAGCAAGATGACATGATGTAGAGGATAAATTCATGCAACATGATAAAACCACATCTTGTTATCCTCGATGGAAATAATACAATCGTGCCTTGCTGCCCCCTCATCCTTTGGGAAAGGACACACAAGATTGAACCCAAAGCTAAGCACTTCTCCCATTGCAAGAAAAACCAATCTAGTAGGCCAAACCAAACTGATAATTCAAAGAGACTTGCAAAGATAACTAATCATACATCAAAGAATTCAGAGAAGATTCAAATATTGTTCATAGATAATGTTGATCATAAACCCACAATTCATCGATCTCAACAAACACACCACAAAAGAAGATTACATTGAATAGATCTCCACGAGAGAGGGAGAACATTGTATTGAGATCCAAAAGAGAAGAAGCCATCTAGCTACTAACTATGGACCGAAGGTCTGAGGTAAACTACTCACACTTCATCGGAGAGGCTATGGTGTTGATGTAGAAGCCCTCCGTGGTGGATTCCCCTTCGGTGGAGCTCCGAACAGGCCCCAAGATGGGATCTCGTGGATCTGAAGGTTGCGGCGGTGGAATTAGGTTTTGGCTCCGTGTCGATCGTTTGGGGTACATAGGTATATATAGGAGGAAGAATGCGTCGGTGGAGCAAAGAGGGGCCCACGAGGCGGGGGCGCCCTAGGGGCGCCCTCCACCCTCGTGGCCGCCTCCCTCCTTTCTTGACGGAGGGTCCAAGTCTCCTGGATCATATTTGTTGAGAAAATCACATTCTCGAAGGTTTCATTCCTCTTGGACTCCGTTTGATATTCCGTTTCTTCGAAACACTGAAATAGGCAAAAAACAGCAATTCTGGGCTGGGCCTCCGGTTAATAGGTTAGTCCCAAAAGTAATATAATAGTGGAAAATAAAGGCCAATATGGTCCAAAACAATAGATAATATAGCATGGAGCAATCAAAATTATAGATACGTTGGAGCGTATCGGGCATCTAAGCTTGATTCCTGCTCGTCCTCGAGTAGGTAAATGATAAAAAAGAATTTTGATGCGAGTGCTACTTGGCATAATTTCAATGTAACTCTTCTTAATTGTGGTATGAACATTCAGATCTGAAGATTCAAGACAAAAGTTTAATATTGACATAAAAATAATAATACTTCAAGCATACTAACAAAGCAATTATGTCTTCTCAAAATAACATGGCCAAAGAAAGTTATCCCTACAAAATCATATAGTCGGCTATGCTCTATCTTCACCACACAAAGTATTTAAATCATGCACAACCCGATGACAAGCCAAGCAATTGTTTCATACTTTTGACATTCTCAAAACTTTTTCAATCTTCACGCAATACATGAGTGTGAGCCATGGATATAGCACTATATGTTGAATAAAATGGTGGTTGTGGAGAAGACAAAATGGGAGAACATAGTCTCACATCAACTAGGCGTATCAACGGGCTATGGAGATGCCCATCAATAGATATCAATGTGAGTGAGTAGGGATTGCCATGCAACGGATGCACTAGAGCTATAAGTATATGAAAGCTCAACAAAAGAAACTAAGTGGGTGTGCATCCAACTCGCTTGCTCACGAAGACCTAGGGCATTTGAGGAAGCCCATCATTGGAATATACAAGCCAAGTTCTATAATGAAAGATTCCCACTAGTATATGAAAGTGACAAAATGAGAGACTCTCCATCATGAAGATCATGGTGTTACTTTGAAGCACAAGTGTGGTAAAAGGATAGTAACATTGTCCCTTCTCTCTTTTTCTCTCATCTTTTTTTTCTTTTTTGGGCCTTTTCTCTTTTTTTATGGCCTCTTTTTTTCTTCTTTTTCCTTTTTTATTTTTCGTCCGGAGTCTCATCCCGACTTGTGGGGAATCATAGTCTCCATCATCCTTTCCTCACTTGGGACAATGCTCTAAAATGATGATCATCACACTTTTATTTTCTTACAACTCAACAATTACAACTCGATACTTAGAACAAATTATGACTCTATGTGAATGCCTCCGTGATGTGCGGGATATGCAATGAATCAAGAGTGACATGTATGAAAGAATTATGAATGGTGGCCTTGCCACAAATACAATGTCAACTACATGATCATGCTCGCAATATGACAATGATGGAGCACGTCATAATAGATGGAACGGTGGAAAGTTGCATGGCAATATATCTCGGAATGACTATGGAAATGCCATGATAGGTAGGTATGGTGGCTGTTTTGAGGAAGGTATATGGTGGGTGTATGATACCGGCGAAAGGTGTGCGGTATTAGAGAGGCTAGCAATGGTGGAAGGAAGGAAAAGTGCGTATAATCCATGGACTCAACATTAGTCATAAAGAACTCATATACCTATTGCAAAAATCTAGAAGTTATCAAAGCAAAGTATTACGCGCATGCTCCTAGGGGGATAGACTGGTAGAAAAATACCATCGCTCGTCCCGACCGCCACTCATAAGGAAGACAATCAATAAAGAAATCATGCTCCGACTTCATCACATAACGGTTCACCATACGTGCATGCTACGGGAATCACAAACTTTAACACAAGTATTTCTCAAATTCACAACTACTCAACTAGCATGACTCTAATATCACCATCTTCATATCTCAAAACAATTATCAAGCATCAAACTTTTCTTATTATTCAACGCACTCAAAAGAAAGTTTTACAAATCTTGAATACCAAGCATATTAAGATTATTAAGCAAATTACCATGCTATTTAAGTATCTCAAAATAATCTAAGTGAAGCATGAGAGGTCAATAGTTTCTATAAAACAAATCAACCACCGTGCTCTAAAAGATATAAGTGAAGCACTAGAGCAAAACTATAAAGCTCAAAAGATATAAGTGAAGCACTAGAGCAAAACTATAAAGCTCAAAAGATATAAGTGAAGCACATAGAGTATTCTATCAAATTCCAATTCATGTATGGCTCTCTCAAAAGGTGTGTACAGCAAGGATTATTGTGGTAAACTAAAATTAAAGACTCAAATCATACAAGACGCTCCAAGCAAAACACATATCATGTGGTGAATAAAAATATAGCTCCAAGTAAAGTTACCGATGGAAGTGGACGAAAGAGGGGATGCCTTCCGAGGGCATCCCCAAGCTTTGACTTTTTGGTGTCCTTATATTATCTTGGGGGTGCCATGGGCATCCCCAAGCTTAGGCTCTTGCCACTCCTTGTTTCATAATCCATCAAAAGATTTCACCCAAAACTTGAAAACTTCACAACACAAAACTCAACAGAAATCTCATGAGCTCCGTTAGCGAAAGAAAACGAAGGACCACTTCAAGGTACTGTAATGAACTCATTCTTTATTTATATTGGTGTTAAACCTACTGTATTACAACTTATCTATGGTTTATAAACTATTTTACTAGCCATAGATTCATCAAAATAAGCAAACAACACACGAAAAACAGAATCTTTCAAAAACAGAACAGTCTGTAGTAATCTGTAACTAATGCAAACTTATGGAAGTCCAAAACATCATCCAAAATAGGAAGACCTAGGAAATTTGTTTATTGATCAGCAGCAATTGGAATCACTATTTTATCACGTTCTGGTGATTTTTAACAATTATTTTTGTGAACAGAAAGTTTCTGGAAATTACAGCAAGATCAAATAACTATCATCCAAGAAGATCCTATAGGTTTAACTTGGCACAAACACTAATTAAAACATAAAAACACATATAAACAGAAGGTATATGGATTATTTATTCCTAAACATAAACAAAAATAAAAAAACTAAAATAAAATTGGGTTGCCTCCCAACAAGCGCTATCGTTTAACGCCCCTAGCTAGGCATAAAGCTAGGATAGATCTAGGTATTGCCATCTTTGGTAGGCAATCCATAAATGGCTCTCATAATTTATTCATATGGTAATTTTATTTTCTTCCTAGGGAAGTGTTCCATGCCTTTATTTAATGTAAATTGGAATCTAATATTCCCTTCCTTCATATCAATAATTGCACCAATCGTTCTAAGGAAAGGTCTACCAAGAATAATAGGACAAGAAGGATTGCAATCTATATCAAGAACGATAAAATCTAAGGGCACATAATTCCTATTTGCAACAATAAGAATATCATTAATTATTCCCATAGGTTTCTTAATAGTGGAATCCGCAAGGTGCAAGTTTAGAGAGCAATCATCAAAATCGCAGAAATCTAGCAAATCACACAAAGTTTTGGGAATAGTGGAGACACTAGCACCCAAATCACATAAAGCATAAAATTCATGATCCTTAATCTTAATTTTAATAGTTGGTTCCCACTCATCATAAAGTTTTCTAGGGATAGAAACTTCCAACTCAAGTTTTTCTTCATAAGATTGCATCAAGGCATCAACGATATGTTTAGTAAACGCTTTATTTTGACTAGAAGCACGAGGAGAATTTAGCACGGATTGCAACAAGGAAATACAATCAATTAAAGAGCAACTTTCATAATTAAATTCCTTGAAATCCAATATAGTGGGTTTAGCGACATCTAGGGTTTTATTCTTTTCAATCCCACTTTTATCTATTTCATCATCAAGATCTAAAATCTCTGAATTTTTGGAACGCCTTCTAGGTAAAGGTGGATCATATTCAGTCTCATCAAGATTCATATTGCAAAACAAGGATTTAATAGGGGACACATCAATAACTTTTAGATCTTCATCTTGATTTTTCATAGGAATTGTAAGAACACACTTTAATAGAGGCAACTTTCATAGCACGCATCCTAGCGGTTCTTTCCTTGCACTCATCAATGAAATTCTCATGGCTTTGAGAGACTCATTGGTTAATGGGTTCTTAAAAAATATTTGGACAAAGCAGATAATTACGACACATAGGCTAATGCATGAAACACTCAGATGATAAAGGTGCTTATAAGCAGATAAAGTACAACATCTAGACCTTCTGTGCAGCAGATCATGGCCTTTCTGGCTGTCCGTGTACTAAATCGATTCTGAGGAAGCGAACGCCCTCATGTCCAAGATCACTGTACATGCCGTAGCAGCATGCGTATCGTCCTTGGCCACGTAGGTTATGTAGGCTAGATTAGAGGTACCTCACGTGTTCAGTCGTCTTCTTTCATGTTGGCGTGTCGAGGGTCGATGATGGTCTCGGCGAGGTCAACCCGGAGTCCTTCTCCGCCCGTTCTTGATGATCTTGTATTATACGGATGTCGACAAGCTTGTTGCACGGATGGCGAATCGTCGCGTTCTTCCTTCTCTCCACCGTAGCGAAGATGCGATCGGCACTGCCGATGAAGCAGACGAATGCTCGAGAACTGGTGCAGCCATAGGGCTGGCGGCGAGAGCACGAGTCCGTATCGTTGGTGTATCACATTCAACTTGGTGCAGCCATAGGACTGAGCAGCGAACTCAAGGGAACTCCTTGCTGAAGTCCATATCCGGCGAGCTCACCCCTCGGATCGCCATTGGAGTCTCTTGGTGAGCGAGTGTGTGGCGGCGGCGACAGTTAGTTTTTCAGCTCTTGGAGCTGGATTCAGCGATGGTGAGTGTGTATGCGACAACGATTACTACCCTCCCTCGTCCGCTGCATGCCGGCGAGAAGATGCACCCTCGGCCACATATGGTTCCTGGCCGAATGCCTTATTGGTCTTTGTAATAACAGGAGTTAGTGGTCACTTTACTTAAATTTAATTAGCTTTAATAGAAATTTATACTTAAAACAAGCAATGCATTATTTCGTTCTATCGATTGCCGGGATCAACATGCACAACAATTAGAATATTATTCTCGGCCTTTTGATCAACACATTTGTCGCACTTTCACAAGATAATACTACCAAGTTTGAACTGTTTGTTATGGTTGTTGTCCTCTGCATCATCATGCGGTGTTTCCCGACTTGCAAGATTAGAACCAACAAATAAGATCCAAATAATAAGTACAACAAAGATGCCTACACATCATTGATTCCCGACTTGCAAGATTAGAACCAACAAATAAGATCCAAATAATAAGTACAACAAAGATGCCTACACATCTCATTGATTCCCAGCTTGCAAGATTAGAACCAACAAATAAGATTCAAATAATAAGTACAACAAAGATGCCTACACATCTCATGATTCCCAGCTTGCAAGATTCAGAACCAACCCATTAGAGCCTTTTGATAAAGTGAATATCGAGATTAAATCCATCTTGGCTAGCCATGTCATACAATCGAAGAACTTGGCGAATGCTCTTACCGTCACAACATCTTTAGTTGAGTATTCCTGTTTGCACAGCGTTTGCACAACAAGAGCAAGGGAAGCATGATTTCTTTAGCGGCCTCCTTGAACTCAACCTCCAGCTCTACTTGGATGAGTGCACTGGAGTTCCATGATTCAATTCATGCGCCTTTTACTGTATTCACTGAAATGAAGCAAAAGATTGCATCATTCAGCTAGCAAGAAGTACTTGCTCTTGTGAGCTGGCGAGTTCTTCTTTAGTAGTTGCACTAAAATTGAGGAACATTAAGGTTGGCTGTCCGGCTCATGTAAGGTGCAACTATAATTTTCTTATCCTTTTATGCAGTTCCACTAAAATAAAGTGCCATTGTGGTAGTGATGGCTCCATCTTGCAAGGCTAATAAAATGTTGCGAGATTACCAGCAAAACTTGCGGAGATTTTGGAAACTCAATCACCATTTGTGCAGTTCCACCAAATTGAGAGATGTTGCATTGACATTTTAGTTGAAGCACACAAGACACTCATTCAAAAAAAGTGTTTTGTGCAGTTCACCAAAGGTCTAATAGCAACAAGGTGAAATGGATATCCCTATCTGCACAAAAGATAGAAAGTAAGCAGTTCTGGTCAATAAGAATATCTGAAACATATACAAAATGAAAAGAAGCATCTTAATTATGTTCATGGCAATCACGCAAGGATAGTAGAAATTTTAAAGACAATGCTTCATGTTACGAAGCATTACGATCAACAATGAGATTCCTCAAATGGGATTACTTTAATGGTGGCATTGCTTGTTTACGGAACGATAAATCAACAACAGCTAAAGAGTTGGTTTAAGGGCATGGGACCGTAGGGACACGGGACACTCAGCGTAAAAGGCAACTTACTTATCATCTTGGGAAAAGCGGTGCCATTTGTAACACATTTTAATTGCATCTTATCCTGGAGGCATTAGATTAACAATAACTGGTTAGACATGTCCCTAAGGTAACAGTGTGATGCTTCATTTACATGCGCCCTTACATTAACAACAGACAAAGGTTGGTATAAGGACATGCGGAGTGGGCGCATCGGCACAATGTACCTACAAGGAGGCATAAAGTGGTGATGCCGAGTTTGTTCATGCTATGTGAGGCAGCAAACCTAATCCTGGAGACCTTGTACTATGTGAGGCAGCAAATCTAATCACAGAGACCTTTTACTATGTGAGGGCAGAAAATCTAATCCTGAGACCTTTTACTATGTGAGGCAGCAAATCTAATCACAGGACCTTTTACTATGTGAGGCAGCAAATCTAATCCTGAGACCTTTTACTATGTGAGGGCAGCAAATCTAATCCACGAGACCTTTTACTATGTGAGGGAAGCAAATCTAATCACAGAGACCTTTTACTATGTGATGGCAAATCTAATCTGGACATACTCTGTTGACTTGTCCACCAGCCGCCACTTTCTATCCTTTTCAACCAATAATAGATCTATTCCTTATCCGGTTTGTCTGCGTTTTCCCATTATTTCCCTTTTCAACCAAGAGACGGTTGGGTATCCGGTCTCTACTACTCACCATATTATTTCCTCTTTGAATCAAGTCCTAGATTCATGCTACAACTTTCCCCCTTTCTTCGTTGTTTGAACAAAGCCCTAGATTGAATGCATGAAGTAGCCCTTAGGGCAAGTAATTATATTGAATTCAAATTTAACGTAAACCTAAGGGCCCATTGGGGCTATTAATGGAAAAACTAATAAGATAATTCCTTAACCCCAAAAAAAAAAAAGTACCTCCTTCCCGATGTGCCGGGCCATTAGGGTCAAATTACGGGGGCGACATAAAAACCCAAATGCCCTTCCCGAACCCACTAATTCCCTTGGCAATAACCGGGCTTTTGAAAAGGAAACGCCCGTCACCCAAAGTTTTGGGGGGCGAAGACGGTTCCCGGCCAGATGCGCAAATTCCCCCCCCCATCCCCAAAAAAATTTCTCGGGGGGATGGCCGCTGATTTTGGGGGCAGAGGAAGCCCGGTTGGGCGAGGGAGGGCGCTGCCTCGGAACAGGCTAGGCGCCCGGCAACTAAGGGGGCTGGGGCTGGGCGGCCCCTGGGGAGGTTCGGCGGCCAAGGGGGCCGGCCTTGGAAAAGGGGCCCACGCAAAACATGGGCGAAATGGCCCCCGGCGAAACTGGTGGGCGGGATGCTCAAGCGTTTGAGGACAAAAACTCGCCGGGGGGACTACCCTTTGCAGCAACGCATCAAGAAAAGGAGCAGGAGGGTCCGCCCCTTCTTTTGGTGTATTTGGCGACCCGAGAACTTTCTTTTGAAGAAATTAATCGTCCACTTTGGGAAAAATGTTTGGGGGGAAAAAACCCTGGGGACCCGGGGTTCTTTTCCTTCTTTTGGGGGCTTCCTTCGCCCGGTTTCTTTTTGAAAATTTTAGGAGTGGAGGTTCGCGGGGAAATTTGGGTTCTCTTTTGGCCTTTGTTGGTTTGGGGTTGCGATTTCTTGGTACTTTTATTTTGTTAGGCTATTGTCTAACTTCTTGGAATTTGGTGGTTTTGAATGAAAAAAGGGGGCAACCCTTCTTTTCTTTTCTTCCTTTAATTTCGGTTTTATAATTAGATGTTAATGGTCCGTCGGTTTAATGTGTCTTTCGATTTTCTTTTTTCCTCTTAAATTTCGATAACTTAAGCCTTAAATGGGTGGGGTTTGGGAACCTTGGGAAGGGTGGGGCCATGGAGGTCAAGGGCCCCTCTAACCCAAAAATCTCCCTTTATCAAATAGTCCCCTTGGCCTTAGTAATAAAAATGGGGCCGTGGCCTAAATGGTCTTAAGTTTTTCAAAATCTTGTGTTTGAATAACCCTTTGTTCCAAAATGACTTTGGAGGGTTTTGGCCCCCGGGAGCAAATTTCCAAGCAGGGTGATTCATGGCCCAACCAAATTCTTACATCGGGGTTTCAGGAATTAAAAATGCCAATGCCACAGGGCCCAAATTTTGAACATTCCCATTTCTTGTGGCCGAAATTTACCAGGACACACTTGTTTTAACCCTTTGGTTTTGGAACTTGCTTGATTTCAAATTTAAACACAAAGGTGCAGTTCCCAACCAGGCCTTTTAGGGTGATTTGAATTAAAAATTTGTTCCTATTGTTTTTTACCAGGCAGGATTAATCAATCCAATTTCTGATTTTAAAACCAATTTCCAATTTTCACCACCTGTGCCAAATGTTTGAATTTATTTATTTTTTGCAGGGACCCTTCCTCCCCACTTTGGGAATTGGTTTTTAAAACTTTTTAAAAATTTAATGGAATTTTTTAAAAATTTTAAACTCCTTGACATAAAATTTAAGGTTCTGTTAATTCATGTCTTAAATTGCCAAGTTTGGAATTACCTGGGCATTGGACCTATTTTAATAAAATAAGGCCAAATGTGTTTTCAACAACTTTGGTGGGGCAGGTTTAAAGCAAATTTAATTATGAATTAAATAAAAAACTCTTAATTTAAATAAGGAAGCGGAATAATTCCAAAATTTAAAGGGCCTAGTGTTCAGTTCCTTTGAAATAAACTAAGGGGAAAGGGAAAAAGACCAAAGGTGATTTCCAAACCAACCTTTTGAGAGCTTGGTTTGTTATCCAAAATTGTTTATTGGCCATTTTTTACCAAACTTATAATGAATAACCCAGCCAAGTTTCAATTTTCAGGGCGTGTTTTGGTTTCTTTTAAAACCAAGCCAAGTTTCGGCGAACCAAAGGGGGTTTTTTTACCACTTCTGGGACCTGTTCACCAACCAAAATTGTTTTCCCAATTTTCACACTTGTAGTTCAAATTTGACATGCCAATTAAATGAAAACTTTAATTAAAAATAAAACAAAATAATTCCAAAAAAGGCCAATGTTTTTTTCCTTTTTCCAAGGGGGGCAGGTATCGACACCAAAGGTGGATTCCCCTTGCCGGAAATGGCCCTTTTTCCAAAATGTTATGCCATAATGACCCACCAATTTAATTTCCGGCGAGTTTATTTAAAATTTAAAACAAAGTTTCTATGTTCGGGAAGGGGGGAGTTTAATTTCACTCATTTTTCCTCCTAGAAACAACCAAAGGCCAATTTTTTCAACCTTTGGTGCCGGAATTCCAAATTCAATTTAGATTTCCAAAAAGTGAAATCAATTAATTTAAAAACCAAAACCGAAATTTCCAAAATTTCAGGGTATTATTCTATTTCCTTGAAATAAAATCAAGGCACATTGTTTCACCAAAGGTGCAGCCCTTGGAACCAACTTTTAGAAATCCTTTTAAAGGCAACCAAAATTGTAAAGCCAAAAATTAACGATAAAACATTTAAACCCAAACATTAGCTATGCCTAATTAATAGAACAACTAAAATGGTACAAAATTTGAATTGGGGCTTGGACAGGTTTAGGAAATTGTTAGCTATACATTTTTTTTCAAATAAAAAATTATTGTTAATTGAAACAAGTTTAAATAAAAAATTACAAATTTAGCCAATTGGGAACAATATTATTTCACATTGGATAAAATTTTAATTGAGGAAGTAAAATGATCATAATTAAAAAATTTCCTAAGATTTTAAATTCAAATAATATTAAAATTGAAATTGAACAATCGTAATCAATAAAAGGAATTTCTTTCTTTGGTGGGAATTATTTGTTTTTTGTTGGAAATTAATGTTTGGTTTGGGGTAATTTGTTCTCGATTTTTTAATTTTCTTTAGTTTTTCAATTCTTGAATTTAAAGGGACATGCCTTTTGTTTTGGATGAATTTTTTTGTTAATTTTTTCGAAAAGGTTTGTTTCCAAAAAACCGTACTTTTGTTCCCCGAAATTTTTCAACCAGATCCCTTGTTATCCTAAAATTTGGGCCTTAAACTCCCTTATCAAAATCCCCGCCCCCCCAAATCCCCTTCACCCCCGGCGAAAAACTCCACCCCGGTGAAAACCGGGAAGGTGTAAACCAATTTCGGAAACCTCCCAAGGGCCCCCCCCCCTCGCCCCTTCGTACACCAAGGCCCCAAAACCCGAAACCCCGTCCTCCGTGGCCCCCCCCCACCGGAGACTCTTCCCACTCGTCGTCCACCACAAAGCTCGCCGTCCCTCATCCACCCGGGTGGGATGGTCATTGTCGTCCCCTGGTCCCCCGTCCCCCCTCCAAACTGGATTTGCCCGCTTTCCCCACCTAACCCCCCCCTCTTGACCTGCCCCAACGACACCCTCAACAATTCTCGATGGCCCAACTCGGCGCCACCAAGGAGGTTTGCCCCGCTGATTTTATCTTTTATTGATCTCAGGGCTGGGTTCTCGGGAAAGCAACATCCCTCCCGGGCGCCGGCCACATTCCCCGTCTCCCCCCGTTGCTTTCCCGGGCCTTCCACACACTAGCTGCAGCTGCTCGGCTCCGCTTCGTCTTTCGGCCTGTTCTTCTTGTCGGTGGGCTGCTGCCTTTCCTGCTTTCGTTCGGTGCTGCTCTCTCTTGCTCTCCTTCCTTTCTG
This sequence comes from Aegilops longissima, assembly GCA_021605205.1. Classification (NCBI taxonomy): domain Eukaryota; kingdom Viridiplantae; phylum Streptophyta; class Magnoliopsida; order Poales; family Poaceae; genus Aegilops; species Aegilops longissima. The sequence goes on from JAHIAM010001560.1 coordinate 26,720, forward strand.
CTTTCCCGACCTCCGGGCTTCTGAGGGTTCTGCTTTAGCCTTTTGGCGTCTCTTGCGACTTGCTCTCGCTAGTCGTTCCCTTTCGGCGTCGCTGATTTAGATCCGCTTCTCCTACTAGTGCGGAACGCCCTAAACATCTATTGCAATGCTCTTACTAGTTCAATCAGTTTAAGTAAAATTCAGTTTATTTGTGAAGTTCATTTTCTTGATTAAGTTGAGTGAACAGTACTTGCATCTCGGACGGAAGGCGGTGTCGTTTACATCTAGAACTTTTGGTGATGTATTTTACATCATTTTGGAAGATATTGGGTCCCTTGATTAACGTTTCGTCTTGTCATGCTTCACCTTGTCGCGTACACCTTAGCGGAGCTCTCCAGAACGGAACCGTCCATCCCAATGACGGTACCCTCGGCGCCATTTCAGAGGCCTCGGATCTTCTTCCCGCCTCGCAGTCCACCAGCATCATCACCATCCTCCCGTCCAACAAATGATCTTTGAGGTCCACAAGGCTATGCCGAGGTTGTACACTCGTGCATCACTTTGTTTCTCCATTCCCTTTCTTCCAATTCATGTGAGCCAAACACCAGGTTGACCAAAATCCTATGTTTCCAAATGCTCTTTTTGCCGTGCATTCCTATCTATTCTGTGTTTTTCCTGTCCCTGCGTTTATAGAATCCTCCAATTCTAAGGGCCCTTCAGATTTACTTCATTTTAATAGGCGTCAAAAAAACTCTGTGTTATTCCTCTCTGCCGTCCGTCATCCACCCCACGAGGTGCACCATCGGAAGCTTCCTGCAATCCCCCGAGACTTCCTTCGCCGCCTCGGATCATCTTCCCGTTGTCCACCAATTGCATTACCATCATCGGTGCGGATGAACACGAGGACTACATTCGGAAGAGGCGATCTTGTGTTTGCTTATGTTATACATGGTTATTATTACCTCTTTATCGTTCAATCTTGAGTTTTGAATTGCCCATGGGTCTCATATCGAGCCAAAAGAATAGTATCTCTACTTCTGGTTCATCGGGTCTTCTATGTGGTTCATGTTGGGTGGGCAACAAACAATAGATGATCCATTGTCTATCTTTTTAAACTGAACTATAATCTACCTATCATTAGTTTTGGATCCATCCACTCGTTTGCTACCATCAGTCTTGATTTTGCATGCACCCTTAGGTTACAAAATCTAACTATTTTTTATTATGCATTGGGATATTGTACACAATTTCTTGAACATGTAGAGAAAAAGAAGACCGTTCGTCGAATATAATGTCATCGGCCGCTCCATGGTGGGTGGCCCCCCTCCTCATTTCAGATTGTATTCGAGGAAGATAAGCTTTGGATGGAGATTGGAAGGGCCGACCACATTTTACCACGAGGTGTTTGCTCTAACCATTTGTGTTGGTCATATCATGCATATGGCCCTTGCATTGCTACATTATACATCTTATATGTCATCACTTAGTTTAGATTTGCTTTGTGTGAATACCTGTTTGGTTTCTATATCATACTCCCACCATTCCTAAATATTTGTCTTTTAGAGATTTCAACAAGTGACTACATCGGAACAAAATGGTGAATCTACACTCTAAAATATGTCTATATACATCCTTGTGGTAGTCCATTTGAAATCTCAAAAGACAAATATTTTAAGAATAAATATAAAAATATGCAATGCCATCTTCTTTAGCGGGCATCATATCGTGAATCATGCAATGCCATCCTTTTAGGGTCATCGTATATGTGAATTGTATCGTGCCATATTTTTTCCATAATGTATTCCATTTGTCAACAATGTTTATACATTCATCTACTCTTCTGTCTCAACCATTTGAGTCGGTCATGGGAAAATCTGGGTGAAAACAAGGTCTTCGGGTCGTTATTCGATGCAGATTTCTTGCTGGTTTAGATAGCTCCTCGGGGAGGATTAGGAGATGAATCATATCCCCAGTGCATGCTCTAACTTGGCTGGGTTATATTGCTCATATCATGCATTGCCATGCCATCCTTAGATTAGACATGCTTTTGTGAATGCCTCTTTTGCTTTCTATATCGGATATGTGAATTATGCAATGCCATGTTTTCGCCAGTTATCATATATTGAATTATACCCCATGGAGCGGCATCATATATTGAATTATCTCATGCCATCTTTTTTTTTTCTTATTCCATTTTACAATCGTATATATTGAACTACTCTTCATGTGTATCAGCCATTTGGCGGTTATGGAAAAATTGGAGTGAAAAAAGGTCTTGAGAGAAGCAATGGTACTGTTGAAGCATATATCTCGATGGTTGGGAGCTCCTCGGAGGAATTAGAGGAGATGACCAGTCCTATATCCACAGGTGTATGCTCTAAGTTGCAATGTTTATATTTCTCATATGATGCATATGGTGTCTTGCATTGCTTAGTTTAGACATCATATGCACAATATTGAATTCTATCCTTAGTTTAGAGATCATACATGCAGTGCCTTTGCTTAGTATAAGAATCAATTATTTCAATTATATCATGCCATCCTATACTTAGACAACATGTATGTGAATTATTTCATCCCAACCTATTTTAGAAAGACATCATATAATTTTGTCATGTCATCCTGTTTAGGTACTCATCATATGTTGAATTATGCCATTATATTTGTTAAGTTATCCATCATATATCTGAAATTGTGTCATGCTATCCTGTTTAGTTAGGCATCAATATGTGAAATTGTGTCATCTGTCTGTTTGGTTAGACAACAATATGTGAATACCAATTTTGTTATCATACAATGTACATCGTTCAATTTCTTTTCTTGTTTATTAGCCATTTGAATTGGAGGGGTGATGGCGTATCTAAGGAGCAAAACCGTTCTTCAAAAACGTGCTAACCGTCAGATAGAACCATGGTTGTTGGCCTAAACCGCCCACCATAATCGAGACTCTTCCAGTTGCACACTTAACGTTGGGGAGAACCACTACAAATTAACAACCCGGGATAGTAACCCTTATAGTTGACAAAGCACCATGTCCCCACAGTACCCCCACCAAGGTTTGTAAAGCTCTTGAAAGCCAACCACCCAGCCCCAAACTCCACGTTTAAGGTAGAAAAACAACTTCTCGGTGATTCCGTAGCTATGGTCCATACTCCTTTCTTTGCATCCTTTGTTTTACTCATACCAACTACTTTAATTTGAAGGATCAATTGAAACTCAATGGGCAACGGTATGTTTTAAACCTATTTCTTTAACTGGATTGCTGTTCTAACTTCTTGCTCTATGTTAATTTCAGTTTAAGTTGTATAAACAGTTATGTTCTCATTGATGCACATTACAAGTGTGCCAATCTGTGTAGTTTCTCCACTTATATTTTCTATCTTTCTTGTGTCTTAAAAATATATGAGTTGCGTGTCTCTATCTTGATTAGGGAACATAAACTAGGATGATATGGACAATACATTGACCATAGTACATAGATATATGTTTGTTTCATCTGTTATCCTTCCACCTTACTCTTGAACGGTTTACCAAAATGAGTTTTAAATACTAAAGCTAAACCTGTGTGTTGCTTTTTCTCTTGTAGAATGCAAACCGAATATTGGAGAAGAGCACCCCTATGCAATGGTAGAAAAGTAATGCAGATAAGGTTCAAGATAGTGAGACAACCTGTTTCTCAAAGAAAGGTGATAAAAGCGATCTTGTAGCGGTGAAAACCCGATCCTGCGTTGATGTAGTGTTGATTCTTGGCGATCGGGACAAGCTCTTGAACTTTGCAATCCTTGCTTCTTGTCTCCTAAAGTGAAAGGCATCGATTAGTGTTTTTGGGCAAAAGCGAAAAGGGGAATCCAGAAGAATCGTATTTCTTGTGCAACAACAATTTGGAGGATTTAAGCGCCAAACAAGAAAAGTTAATAAGCTTGCTAAGCATCTTGCCGAATGGGTACCCAAGATATTGTTTCTTGAACTCTTAAGTGGTTTCATTGGACTTGTTTTGCGGCGTTTATATCTGCTTTGTTCCCTATATTTCCGGTGGCGAACTTTAATGCCGTGGATGTAATATGTGTAATAATGATAGCCTAGCATAGTTGCTTGCTTATTTATTTCCTTGTTGTCTTGTTTATTGTTTGCTTGTAGTCGTGCAGTTTTTCCGCGGTTTGCTAGTGGCTGCAATAACCTATTTTTAAAACTAGGCCACAATAACCATGGGCTAATATTCTTTAGTGACCTTTGGGCCTCTGGGGTAAAGCGATGGGCCTTCTGGGGTGAAATATAGGCCTTCTGGGCGTAAAACAATGGGCCTTCTACGGCGTAGAAACAATGGGTTTCGGGCGTATCATCAATGGGCCTTATCGGGCGTATGATCGATTTAAAATGGGCCAATAACAGGCATTATGGCCGTAAGCGGGCTAAGTTGGAATCTCCGTTCATGGGCCGACCATAACGGGCCATCTTAATAGGCCGTTTGATGGCGCTTGAAAAGGGCCCACGTATTGGACCCGCGGGCCGGGTAACCACCTGTTTGGCCCTGCGAAAAAGATTGGGCGTAAGTAAGCGAATCTTTGAAATGAGCCCAAGAATAAATGGGCTTTAGAAGGCGAAAGATAACATGGGTGGAAAGCATTAGGGAATAACGGGCTTTAATGGGTATAAAGTGATACCTTTGTTCATTAGGGGTTTCACGGGCGTTAATGGGTGTAAAGTGATACCTTTGTTCATTCG